>CM061133.1:255450571-255505571 GCA_030789695.1 Scilla litardierei
TAACAAATAAGTTACTCTAAACATATTCATATAAGTAACTCTAAACATATTTGAACTGCTTGTCTAAACGTATTCATATCTGTAATAAGAATATTTGGTATATCATACCCAGCAACAAAAAAGAGTTACTTCAGTAACAAATAAGATAAGAATATTTGTTATATCATACCCAGTAACAAATAAGAATATTTGTTATATGGATATGTTTAGAGTAACAAATATGACCTGAATCATTATATCTCAAATGTTAGTATGAGCATGTGTCATTGACATGTTAACAAAGATATGAGGTGATAAGACTTTAGATGAAGGGAAGCCAACAAATCCACTTCAAAACTCAACTGCAAAACATAGTTGGTTTAGATTCCAAAAAAGAAGCAAATTTCCCATCTATTCATCATTGGGAATAGCTATCAAAATCTGTAAATGAATCTGTAAAATATTTTGTTCTAGACAACACTTGTATTACTCGTAACTGTAATAACAACAAATTGGACATGGCATCTTCAAATTGTAATGCATTATATGCATAAGTTAATTGATACAAAAAACCACTTCCCCTTCTTAACCTTCTTCAAATCTGTATTTTTCAAATCTGTATTTTTCAAAGCTAACAAACAAATATTGCTGCAAACAATTTAAGATGAGGGGCAAGGTTACAACATAACACACCAGTTGGTGAGACATCGGACTTTGTACATTATCATGCAGCGGGCAGGTGAAATTCTCTTCACGGCTTAAGCTCATGTCGTTTAAACAATCCAGGGTTGTCACCAGTTTACGCCAATTGCATATGTTCTTCATGTTTGAGGTCAAACACCTTTGACAGGACCAATTCCATTACCTACTTACACTAACAGATGTCACATAAGAATATTCTGATGCAGCTAAAATCAAAGTGTAAATATTAGTCCAAGTGATTGAGATAAATACGGGAATATTTGATGCAGATCTCTTGGACTAATCTTTACAATTCTCCCAGGAACGATCAAACAAATTTAGAGGAATTATCACTCATGAAAAGGAATGAATATTCCATCAGTGGTGATCTCACAGTATTAGTTCAAATCACTCATGTGTGGTTGTTGACAACTGTTCACAGATGTGGTTGTTAATTAAGCAAGCCACAGATTATGGTTGGATGAATGAGACTTAGCACCTTAAGTACACGAAAATGGCAATATTAAACTGTAGTAGAAGGAGAAGTGGGGCAATGAAAGAGATATGCTTTTTTCATTTGAGCACCGACACAAATTTTGCAAAAATTTGCCAATTTGAAGAATATTTGATTATCTAAACTGTTGTTAAAATCCAAAACTAAAGGGGAAGCTATTGATTTGTTCACATGGTAAAAAGCACACCCCAATGTTTTCTCCAAGCAACCTATTCAGTAGTCCAAAAGAAATGGTATTAATTCGACTTATAATAATATCACACAACCTAAACTATATGCCAAAAGAAAAAACCCTTAACTATGAACAAATATACACAAAAATACATTTTGGATTGAACAACCATGCAGTCCAATTTCAAAAACACCATCTCTCACACCGGCATTTAAAACCAACAAAATTGACATCTGAAGCTAGGGCCGTGTGTCCTGAAAATTAAAAATAAAATCATAGCTTAGAATAGAAAAATTAGAAACGAAGAAATATCTAATTACTTTGTACAACTCACTTTTATTACCTTCATCGTGTTTAAGCAGAAAACCTTTTCATCATCACATTATAAAAAGATGACGTGTCAAGCTCAATCCAAAGTGGAGAGTTAATGGGATGAGCAATAACCTAGATAAATTAAGAACATAAAATTCCTAGAAAAATTAATATATATTTGAAAATATGGAAAATTTTAAAATTATACATTTATTTACCTTTTTTCGTTGGAGTGGTGGATGTCGTGCTTTCTGGAACCAAGCAAGCTCGGCAAGAACCATCTTCCACTTCTATAACAAAAAAGGTATTTGGATGGTCAATGAAGAGGATATTTTGAAAAACAAAATCTAAGATTTTTATATTACCTCGGAAAAGAAGATTGCTTTGTCTTCAATGTGACTCGTCGCCGTTGCTTGTAAAGTTCTTTTAGCAATTTGCTGGAAATAATAATAATAATAATAAACAGTCACTAATTTTTAATTTCAAAATGGGAATGTTTGTAACGGTATGCATACCTTATCAAAACAAAATCCGATATAACCCCGTAGCCTGACATTTATGTGATTGTTTTGAAGTAACAGAACCTGTGAGAAGAAAAATGTTAATGCAAACATAGTATATTAAAAATATAATGTAGAATTATGATAAGAAACTTACAGTTTTTGCCAAATCTGCATCATCATCTATCTATATAAAAATACAAACCAATATTTTATCAAACAATGCATACCGAAAACAATTAAGTCATGCAATGAAATGTAGTAAAGGAAAAAATTTCTTACCCTGCCATATATGGTAATGTGGGTCCACCTTTTAAAGCTTGGTAACGTATGATAATGCTATACCTGCATGTTAGACAACAATCGATAATAATTTTTTAAAACATCATTTAAACAAATAATATAAATAAAACAATGTAAAGAAAGAGAGTTAAAAAACTTACATACAATTTTTATCATACATTGGAAATCATAGCAGAACTTCTGGGTAAACGATGTTTACTGTGTTATTTATGTTGGGCTGAAGAAGGACACATACACGATCAAAAGATGTGCACCTTGAAAGTGCAACATAAAGATGTCCATGACTGAAAACTGGGGTCCGCAAATCAACTCCAACGAATTTTACAGATTGTCCTTGGGCTTTATTAATCGTCATAGCATATGTCACACGGACAGGAAATTGCCTTCTTGTCATATGAAAAGGTAATTCTGTAGCCGATGGTGACAAAGATATTCTTGGAATAAACACAAAACAACCGGCTTTATCCCCATTTAAAATTTGAGCTTCAATGACACGTGATGCACATCTGACAACCATCAATCGAGTGCCATTGCAGAGCCCGTCTTTTGGTGCAATATTTCGTAATAAAATAATAGGACAACCAACCTTAAGCTCAAGTGTAAATTGTGGCAACCCAGGAGGATCCAAAGAGTTTATGTACTCAGTTGGATATCTATTCATAATGGTTGGATCGGTTTCATCATTTTCAGAAAAACTGTCTGCAGCTTGATACGTAATCTTCTGTCCCGGAAAAATGTTTAATGCAGCAGCATTTATAAAAGTAACATCATCATTCCGTGCAGAAAGAATTATTCGTTCAGTAAGGTATGCCGGAGTCACGGCACCCTCAATATCAAGCTGCGGATAAATTCGAAGTATTAACTCGTTTAAAACCTTGCACCTGAATATGTTAGAAGGAAGTTCTACCACTTCTGTAGGATTTGTCCCAACCTAATACATATAGATATAATTTTAGTGAAGGAATGGCTAAGATAAAAATAGTAAGTAAAATTAAATTAGTCATGAAATAAAATACCTCCAAAATAAATTTTGCAAATTTTGATCCAAGATCAAAACTTGTACAGAGCACCATAATACAGATCGTCTCAATGAGGCACCAACAATTTCTTCTCGAACCCCCTTTGGTATGACGGGCAAGATTTGTCGGAAATCCCCACCAAGAACAACAGTAATACCACCAAATGCTCTGGGGTTATCACACATATCTTGTAACGATCGATCCACTGCCTCAACACAGTGCCGATGTTGCATAGGTACTTCATCCCATATTATAAGTTTTGCTTTTCTGAATAATTGAGCTTGCATGGATTGCTTGCTAAAATTACAAATTGAAGTATCATGCACATCTAACGGGATACAAAATGTGGAATGAGCAGTCCGACCTCCGCAAAGTAGCAATGATGCAATACCGGAAGACGCGACGGTGATAACTATATTTCCAAGACTACGCAACATTGTTGCTATTGCATTGTACAAAAAAGTCTTTCCAGTTCCAGTACCACCGCTCAAGAAGAATGTAGTACCTTTATTTTCAAATACTGATGAAGTAATTGCTGAATAAGCATTGCGTTGTGCATCATTGAGGCAATCAATGTCTTTTTGTGCATCCAATTGTTTCACTTTATTTATAAGTTCCTGATGTTCATGCAACAATCTATTGCCAACAATTTCATTCCAATCTCCAGCAGAAAGTGGCATTGGTGGAAAGTCGGATAGACACTTACCGTACTCCTCAAGCAATTCATTGATAAGGAATAATCCATAATCTTCAAGTTGGCCTTGAGTTGGGGTAGAAATTGCAAATAAAGTTTGCAATTTATGTGGAAGATCATCGCAAATGTGCATTGAAAATTCATTCCATAATGCAAGGGGGTCGATCGGCACACATTCGATAAGAATAATACAAAACAGTCTTCGTAATTGATATCCTGTTTTCATAATTGAAGCCTCGGCAAGACATTGTCTCCACTCGGAATCATCTTCAAGAAGACCTCTTGCAATACATGTTGCTTTGAATGTAGGGTACTCGATCGAATTGAATGTGCGTAAATTTTCCCACGATGTTGGCCCTTTTACAACTGTTAGTAGCAACCGTAGATAAAATCTCTCACCAGAATTAGGGGAGGCAAAATACATTCTGCCAATGGCATATCCAGATTGTCTTGGAGTCCAGACCTTTGTTGACGAATGCCACACAAACTTTTGGGGAAATTATTGATATGTGAGATCATGCGCAGACTCATGTAAAGCGCAACATGTAAAAAATTCAGTCAAAGTTGTCTTATCATTTTCAGCCCTAGACCTTATTGCATCTACATCTTCATCTGGATCAAAAATAACACGGTGTTGCCCTGGTAAATGAAGTATCAATCTTTGAACTGACGGAATCTCTTGATGCAAAGGATGCTCGAATATTCGCCAGGCAGCCTTAGGTGGTCCAATATATCTTGCATCAAGGTATTGTTGGATCTCATTTACTGCGCCCAATACCATTGTGGTCCGATCATGACCTTTATAAATATACTTATGAATGTACTTCACACATCTTACCCCGGCACAAACTTCGACATTAATGTGGCAGTTAAAGCGCCTTGAGAGATACCTGTTGTGCGTCACAACATCTCGGTTATCAACCTGATGCCCCCTTACAATATATAGATGCCCATTACTACGACGACGGTAAATAGGATATCCATCACGATCCAAGGTTGTTGCTTCTGCATAATTTCGAGGGTATTTCTTAGTACACTTACCATTTTCCATGCATGAGGCATTTGGATTCCGAGCACCACATGGTCCATGTACCATACATTTTGACACAGTATCGAATAATGCAGGATCTTGAGCAGGATCAGGAAATTCAGCACATACAATTCTATCCACTTGATCACATGTATGAATCTTATCGGGTCCACGAAGAAAGAAAAGAGCATGCATATGTGGAAGACCCCGTTTCTGAAATTCAATTGTAAATACATGTGCTACTTTCTTTCCAAATACATTATTGCCATCAATCTCCTTCATCAAAGCCTTTCTTTTTAACTCAAATACACGTGCGACTAAATCTGGACGGTCGGTAGCCTTTTGATTGGGCAGTAGAGCCGAAGCAATTTCTGGCCACTTTGGATTTGCGGTCATGGTAAGAAAAATATCCGGGTGCTGGTTATAACGTGTGATAGCCATCGAGTCTTGAAATATTTCAAACATGTGACATGCACTGCCAGTGAAAGATGAAGGAAGTATCATGCGCTGTCCAATTTGGTCGCATCTGGCATATGCATCGATATCTGCAAGACCCTGATAGAGCTCTGAGCGGAGTTTTCGTTGATTAAGTTTGATGAATGTCAAACGATGTTGCTCAATTGCTACCCAAGCATCAACTATGAACTCCTGGAATAACTTTCCCGCTCTCAAAATTGAAGAATACTCGTTCTGTCTTTCAAACAGACGGTAGCTATAAAACTCACACATGGTCAGGCGTCTACTTGATGCTATGTTTTGAACTGGATCCCACTGCTTCAACTCAGGTTCCCATCCAAGCTGACCATCAGGAAATAATAAGACGTAGTGTAATGGTAAGTATGCAAGATGAGTCTCATTGATTTGCATTAATTGATGATTTCCTCGAAGATGTAAAACTATATCTCGCATCCCGGAAGGTCGATAGCCATCGCCAGGTAAAATAACTGCAATCTCATCTACGGTTGGGAGGTTATAACGGCGACGATCCTTGTTTGAATTGTAATGCAGATATACAGGAAGATCATGACCACATGAATCTGCTTGAGATAAAACAGAATACGCCTGACAATATAGTTTGATGAATGGATTTATGCCCGATAAACAATTTTGAATAATTTGTAAGACATCCTTGCTCAAATGTGGATTTCTATTACTTCGGAACTCCATAGCAGAATCCGGATCATATATGTAAAGTTGACAATAACTTGCTGTTTGATCCGGTTGGGGCAGAAGTGATCCTGTTCGATGGCGTAATTCCCCATGAATAGTAAATATGTTCGGGCCTCTGCCAGCAATCAATCTTTGATCCATTCTCACACCAAGGCTGGTAAATGCATTAGCTGCATTATACTCCCGAGTATACATTCGAAATTATTTTGATGCCTCACTGTCACCATCATATAATTCTCTAAGTGCTGGAGGGGGTTCATTAAGTTTCGACAATTTTACTTTTCCTTGCAAACAACATGTTCCAAAAAGATGTGTTCTCAAAGTTGACTTCGACAACTGTTCATCCAACCAGTGTAAGGCTGAACAATGAGGGCATGGAATGTTCATTAATCCAAGATGGTGCCGACCAAAATCAACCTGAGTTGGTGGACCAGAGCCATGCTGAGTTGACCGACATCGGAAGATCGAGGATGAGCCAGCGTCTATTTGTTCAACTGGAGAAGTTGTTAATCCACGTGTTATTTGAGGTATACACATTGGAGTCATATATCGAGATATGTTTCGTTGAGCTTTTTCTCGTTCTCTCCTGTGACATTGAGCTAAACACCTAGCCAAAATAAAACCATAATAATTAAATAAAATTAATTTACATTAAAGAAGAGGAGCTCTTATGAATAATAACCTGGCAAATGGTTCATCATCTTCAGCACATATCGTAGCGTTGTGCGAGGCTGAGACCTCATCTACATGTTCAACGGGAGAAGTTGGTACTGCATATGTGCTTTGAGGCATGTCGAGTACACTGGTAGGAGTCATATATCGAGATGTGTTTGCTTGTATTTGTTCTCTTTCTATCCTTTTGCGTTGAGCTAAAGCCCTATACAAATTTAAATAGAAAAATAAACACAACTAAAATACATGGCATGGTGAAAAGGTTTTATGTACAGTCGGGTTGATAATGACCTGACAGATGGTCCAGGAACTTGCCCGGAGATCATAGCATTACGCGAGGCCGAGACAGCATCTTCTTGTTCAACCGGAGAAGTTGTCACGGCTGCTGTTATGTGAGGTATATCAAGGACACCGTCAGAAGGCAGAGCATGAGATATGTTTCGTTGTTCATGTTCTCGTTCTCTCCTTTTGCGTTGAGCTAAAGCCCTATACAAATTTAAACAGAAAAATAAACACTACTAAAATACATGGCTTGGTGAAAAGGTTTTATGTACAGTCGGGTTGATAATGACCTGACAGATGGTCCAGGAACTTGCCCGGAAATCATATCGTTACGTGAGGCCGAGACATCATCTTCTTGTTCAACCGGAGAAGTTGTCACGGCTGGTGTTATGTGAGGTATATCAAGGACACCGTCAGAAGGCAGAGCATGAGATATGTTTCATTGTTCCTGTTCTCGTTCTCTCCTTTTGCGTTGAGCTAAAGCCCTATACAAATTTAAACAGAAAAATAAACACAACTAAAATACATGGCTTGGTGAAAAGGTTTTATGTACAGTCGGGTTGATAATGACCTGACAGATGGTCCAAGAACTTCCCCAGAAATCATATCGTTACGCGAGGCCGACACAACATGTTCTTGTTCAACCGGAGAAGTTGTCACGGCTGGTGTTATGTGAGGTATATCAAGGACACCATCAGAAGGCAGAGCGTGAGATATGTTTCGTTCTTCCTGTTCTCGTTCTCTCCTTTTGCGTTGAGCTAAAGCCCTATACAAATTTAAACACAAAAATACACACTACTAAAATACATGGCTTGGTGAAAAGGTTTTATGGACAGTCAGGTTGATAATTACCTGACAGATGGTCCAGGAACTTGCCCGGAAATCATAGCATTACGCGAGGCCGAGACAGCATCTTCTTGTTCAACCGGAGAAGTTGTCACGGCTGGTGTTATGTGAGGTATATCAAGGACACCGTCAGAAGGCAGAGCATGAGATATGTTTCGTTGTTCATGTTCTCGTTCTCTCCTTTTGCGTTGAGCTAAAGCCTTATCCAAATTTAAACACAAAAATAAACACTACTAAAATACATGGCTTGGTGAAAAGGTTTTATGTACAGTCGGGTTGATAATGACCTGACAGATGGTCCAGGAACTTGTCCGGAAATCATATCGTTACGCGAGGCCGAGACATCATCTTCTTGTTCAACCGGAGAAGTTGTCATGGCTGGTGTTATGTGAGGTATATCAAGTACACCGTCAGAAGGCAGAGCGTGAGATATGTTACGTTGTTCTTGTTCTCGTTCTCGTTCTATCCTACTGCGTTGAGCTAAAGCCCTATCCAAATTAAGCCCAAACTAATTACAATTAAAATACATTATTAGTGTATATTAGATGTTCATTTTGAGAATATGGTATATGTTCAATTAAAATACTCCCATTTACATAATCAAGCTCTTCATTTTTGAAATTAACATTTTGAAATTCAATTGGGTACATGATAATACCAAATTAACATGATATCAAGTTTAGCATTAAAAAATTACACATTCATTAGAATCTTTGAATTTTTGCTACTTCTATGTGTCCTGAGAATTTTTGAATATATCTGAATTATCTCAATCCTCAGGACACATATATCTGAATATTTGATTAGGATCACTTGAGAATTTTTGCATTCTAGCATTGCTTCTATGATCCTCAGGACACTTTGAATGGTATCAAAATATCAAACTCACAACATAATGAACAGGATATCAAGTTAAGCATTGCATATATATGAGATTTGTGTATAATGCCAATACCCACAACATAAATCTGATTTGTGCATGAGATTTGTGTATATTGGCATTATACACAACATAAATCTGCCAATATTCATCAAAATCATTTTTGAATCCTGGACTATGCCAATATTTATGTGATATAGCTAACTTAAGAAAAATCACAAAAATCTAGAATATGCCAATATTAATCCTAGACTATGCCAATATAAATCACAGAAATCTCATACACAATCTGAGAATATAAACTGGACTAACCCCAAATAATGCCAATATTCATTAACTGAGAATAATGAATAAACTGATATTAATGCCAATATCCATTTTTGAATCCTGGACAATGCCAATATAAACTGAGAAAAACAATGCCAATAGTCAAGTTTTTGATTTGGTTTATAGCAGTTGCACTTTCAGTCAAGTTTCATTCTAATGCAACTGCCATGAATTGGTTTATCTTAAAACTTTCAGTGTATTTTTTATTGACATATCAAAGACATATCCTGATGTATTTTGATATTTTGATACATCATGACTTCAATTCCTATATAATGTGAATAGAAAACAGAATATTCACTTGGTAATGTGAACAACTCACTTGGTGAACATACTTGATTCCTATTTACATGATATTCCTATTTACTTCACCAATTTTCAATCTTCACCAAGTGAACATACTCAATTCCCATTTACATGATATTCCTATATAATGTGAAATGTTCCTGTATAATGTGAACATACTCAAGCTTCACCAAGTATAAAAACAATTTTCAATCTTCATACATCATAAAAAACAATTTTCAATCTTCAATCACTCAGTTATCACATATGCTACTGATAATAAAAAATATCAGTAATTATCAAGATTCAATCTTCATACATCATAAAAAATATCTCCAAAAAATTAAGTATTGTCCTGCAAAAATGAAATTGAGTATGTTTGAGAATTAACTCATAGGAATTGAATGACTAAGGATAATATCTCAAAAATGTGATAAATTTTTGAATATGAAAAAAACAATACTCAAGCTTTCATTTGCAAACTCATTTCTTAAAATATTCTTTCAATTGCAGTTGCAAACTCATTTTGAATATAAAATTCAGTTTATATTGGGTGTATTGACTGAAATATTCTGTCAATTGCAAACTTAATTTCAAACTCAAATTCAAACTCAAGCTTTCCTAAATTTCAAACTCAAGCTTTGTCCTGTCACTCAAACCCAACATTCAAAATTTAATATATGTCCTGTCTTTCAAATTGGATAGAGCTTCATCACCATAGCAAAAATTTGTTTATAGCAATGAAAAAAGGCAAAGTTCACAAAGCTCACCAATTCACAAAGGATGTGATGAAGCCCTCAAACCCACAAAGCTCACCAAGAGCTTATCAAAATGAAAAATCTTATCGGCTAGCTCCCATCCAATTTCATTTCAAGTATAATCAACAGAATACATAATGCTGGAATTTGAAATCTGCACAGGACAAAATTCAATAAGCTTATGAAATCAAGTATGTCAAGCATACAATTCATAATTCACATGACACTTGCTCATTTGAATATTAACAGGACAAAATTCACAGGACAAAATTCAAAATCCACAATTCAATAATCATACAAATCATAATCCTCACAGGACACTTGCTCATTTGAAATCTTCATGTATAAGCTTATGAAATCAAGTATGTCAAGCATATTCAAAATTTGACCTTGCTCATTTGAAATCAAGTATATATTCAAAATTAAATATATTCAATAAGCAAGTATTCAAAATTTCAGTATATGCAATATTTATATGATTTATGGCACAATTAATGAGCAAGTAGTCAAAACTGAAATGATTTAATAAGCAAGTATGTAAAATGAGCAAGTATTCAAAATTTTCTCATGGATATGCTAATATTAGTCCTCTACTTTGTGGGTTTCTCAGCATATCCTTTGTGGGTTTCACAGTATATATGATGTTCAAAAATAGATCCTGTCCCAAACTCAGCTCATCATTCAAAAATTTGTTCACTCAATGGAATAACAAAATTCAGGATAAACTGTTTACAAATACAGGATTCTCTATTGTGATAATCTATCTACTCAAAATGATAAAAAAGTTTAGCATGGACAAAAAACATTTCATTCATGCTCATTGCTCAAGCTCAGTTCCCAGTTCATGAAACCTCAATATTCATATCCCAGTTTCTCATTTCATAGGTTGGTTTAAGTATCAAATAAAATTGCAATTCATCAAGCTCATTTTTCAGCAAGCATTTCAGCAATATCTGGGATTGCCCATGCCTGAAAGACTGAAAGCCTATCCATTTTGAAACTATAGGACTAATATTAGCATTTCAGCTTGATGGGTTTAAAACTTTAAGGTAAATCAAAAGAGCTTGATCAATTCATGACTGAAAGCCTATCCATTTTGAAACTATAGGACTAATATTAGCATGGAGCTATTTTCAAAATGGGTTTAAAACTGTAAGAATCAATGTATACCAACTCTTGACTGAAAGATAAAGTTTTAAACCCAACTCTTGACTGAAAGATAAAAATTGACTTAAAGTGCAACTGCCATAACTATAAAGAGAAGAGGAAGTAACTCTCACAAATCAGGTTATTCAACAGGTTATTCATCAAATCACCCTCCCTCAACGAAGAGCATTCATTCTCAACATTTTCTGAGAATGCATATCCTAATTCATTATCTAATAAACCAATTCATTAGTTTATGCATGAATGGATAAATTGGTTTATCCAATTCATGTTGAGAATGTAAATTGGTTTATGAATAAACCAACTCAAATTTTCAGTATTTTGCAAGTTACGAATGTTGACAATGTTGGTTTATCTTTATCCCAGTCATGTTGAGAATGTTGACAATGGAGAATGAATGCATATTGCAAGTTTACAGTATTTTGATATTTTGATTCTGTAATATTTTGATGCAAGTTAACTCCATTCAAGTAAATTAAAATACTATAAACTTGAATCAAAATACTGTAATATTATTCAATGGAGTCAACTTGAATCAAAATACTGTAATATTATCCTCCATTGAATAATATGGATTCAAGTTAACTCCGTTGAATCAAAATACTGTAAATTGCCCAAATTTTATCACAGTTAAATTTTGAATATCACAATTATTCAAGTTTGAAGGTTCCTTGAATATCCCAGTTAAATTTGGAGTTAACTTGAAACTTGAAATGAATTTGATGACTTGGCTCATCAATTTGGAGCCCACAATTATTCCATCTGTTATAGGCTCACCAAATTTGGGTATTCCTATAACAAAGTTAACTTGAAATGAATAACCTTTCAATTTTGAATGCATATCCTATCAATTTTGAAGGACATGGAGTATCCCAAAATGGAGTATTGAGCTCCCAAAATGGAGTATTTGGAGCTCAATATTCCAAATACTCCAAATAAATTTTAAACTACAATTTTAAAATACTCCATGTCCTCCCAAAATGGAGTATTTGGAGTATCCAAGCCTATCCAAGCCTTTAATTCAAATGAATTGAAGCATATCCATTCATTTGATAGGATAATATTAATGTAAGTCTACGTCCTCCCAGTTAAATGAATAATGTAAGTTTTAATTGACAGGATATCCAAGCCTATCCAAGCCTATCCATTGACAGGATATGCATTCATTGACAGGATATGCTTGACAGGGTATGCATTCAAATGAATGGATATGCATTCATTCTCAGGACATTATTTGAAGCATATCCTGAGAATGAATGGATATGCATTCTCAACAATAGTTGAGAAAATTTGGTTTATGCTTTATACATTATTACAGTTTTCTAATGAATAAACCAAATGTAAGTTCAAAAAAATGAATGAATGCATAAACCAATGAATGGACTTACATTCTCAACATGAATAAACCAATTTAAAGCATTATCTAATGGATATGCATTCATCCAGTTGGTTTATGCATGAATGGATAAATTGATATGCATTCATTCTCAACATTTTCTGAGAATGCATATCCTAATTCATTATCTAATAAACCAATTCATTAGTTTATGCATGAATGGATAAATTGGTTTATCCAATTCATGTTGAGAATGTAAATTGGTTTATGAATAAACCAAATTTTCTCAAATTTTCAGTATTTTGCAAGTTGAGAATGTTGACATGGATATATTTAATTTGTCATATTTAATTATATTTAATTTGGCATATTATAGTGGTTATGGCATATTCAGTTTTAATTAGCAAAATTCATAATTTATGAGGTGAGCTAAAGACATTTGAATACCCAAATTTAATTAGCAAGTATTCAAAATTTTGAAAATGGACTGAAAATTATATGAGGTGAGCTTGTCATGGTATGCATATCAATTCAAATTCAAATGCATGGTTTAAGTTCAAACTGAAAATTTGAATACTTCAGTTCTGAAATATGCAAGTATTCAAAATTTGAGAATGAATGCATATCAATTCAACTATATGAGGTGAGCTTATCATGGTTTAAGTTAAGTCCTCCCAGTTAAATGAATAATGTAAGTCTTTAATTGACAGGATATCCAAGCCTATCCAAGCCTATCCATTGACAGGATATGCATTCATTGACAGTTAGATTTACAAATGAGATTTACATCAAAGTTTCCCTCTAATGTGATATCCAACATATGTAAATTTATAAATGAGATCCAACATGTTGTGATGTAAATGATCAAAGTTGAAATATAAACCACATTTTCTCAAATTTTCAGTATTTTGCAAGTTGAGAATGTTGACATGGATATATTTAATTTGGCATATTTAATTATATTTAATTTGGCATATTATAGTGGTTATGGCATATTCAGTTTTAATTAGCAAAATTCATAGTTTATGAGGTGAGCTAAAGACATTTGAATACCCAAATTTAATTAGCAAGTATTCAAAATTTTGAAAATGGACTGAAAATTATATGAGGTGAGCTTGCCATGGTATGCATATCAATTCAAATTCAAATGCATGGTTTAAGTTCAAACTGAAAAATTGGTTATTGATAAGAGGTTATCAGGAATGAAGCTTATCAGGAATTGGATAGTCAATTGGTTATTGGTTATCCTGAAATTCACATTAACATCAAGCATATTGACAGGATATCTCATATGTCAATTTTGCAAGACATAGAATGATAAACCAATTTTTGATAAACCATGTTATCCTGTCAAAAATTTTTGCAAAATGCACCAACTTTTGTAATGTTATCCAAAGGAATTGATAAACCAATTGATAAACCAATTGATATATGCAATATGTTTACCTGTCAATTGTTCACCAACATTTTTGGTGCAATTGATATATGCAATTTTTGGGACGAAAATTTTATTGCATATGTAAAAAATGCACCAATTGATAAACCAATTTTATTGCATATGTCAAACCAATTGACCAATTTTTGCACCAATTTTGCAAGACATTTCAGGATAACCAATGTTTGAATTGACAGGATAACCAATTTTTTTGACATTCACTCTAATATGCTACTTGACATTATCACATATGCTATCACATTCACTCTAATTCACATATGCTATATGCTATCACATATGCTATCACATATCACACATTGACATTATCACATTCACTCAGATTTACATATTATCAACATTCACTCTAATTCACAGGACATTATTCACATGACATTTTCAGCATATGTGATAACTCAGATTTACATATGAGTTGAAATTAACAGGATATCAACATTTTTGAAGGAAATCTGAGCTGTGATGTTGATCTAACTCTGAGTTGATCATTTATAAATTTATCCAACATCTAACTCTATGTAAATCACAACATCCTTCAACATCACAACTCACAGGACAATCTAAATTAACAGGATATCAACATCACTTCTATGTAAATCTGACAATAAAAAATCAGGACAATAAAAAATCACATATGTAAATCTGAGTTTGGAATAGTTTTTGATGTTTGGATGTTTGCATTGATCTATTCTAATAGTTTTTGGATGTTTGTATAGTTCTTCATGTTTGGATGTTTGGAGTTTGGAATAATTATTGGTGAAGATCTATTCTAAACATGTTTCCAAACTCCAAACATGAAGATCTATTCTAATAGTTCAATTGTTTCACAATTCTTCATGTTTGTAAATCTGTTATATGATCAATAATAAACTGAGATATGAATCAAATCCAACATATCTAAACTGAGATAAAAAATCTAAACTGAGATCAAAGTTTATCACAAACTAAACTGAGATCAAATAAGAGATCCAGCATATTTGAAAGGTGATATGAATCAAATATGCTGTAATATATGCTGTTATATGATCATATAATAAATCACATCCAATATATGCTACTTGAAATTTAGGCTACTTGAGATAATGTAAATCTGTTATGCTATATCCAATATATGTTATATGATCAATTTCTCACATCAGCATATGATCATATAATATATGCTATATGCTACTTGAAATTTCTCACATCAGCATAAGAACTCACATCCAATATATGTTATATGATCAATTTCTCACATCAGCATATGATCACATATGTAAATCTGAGTTATCACATATGCTACTTGAGATAAAATATGCTACTTGAGATCAATAAAAAATCACATATGCTACTTGAGATCAATAAAAAATCAGGACAATAAAAAATCTATATGCTCCTTGAGATCAAAGTTTATCACAAATCTCCTTCTATGTGAGATAAAAAAGACAATAAAAAATCTCTTATATGATCAATAAAAAATCAGGACAATAAAACATCAGGACAGTTACCACAATAGTTCTTCATTCATCAATCCAAATTTCAATTTGCAAATTTACAAATCAAAATAACAGTTCAATTGTTTTTGCAAACATCCAAACATCCATATGCAGAATTTGATAGCTTTGACTTTAAATTCAAAATAGTTGGATGTTTGCAATAGTTCAATTGTTTTTGCAAACATCCAAACATCCATATGCAGAATTTGATAGCTTTGACTTTAAATTCAAAATAGTTGGATGTTTGCAATAGTTCAAACATCAAAAACTGAGGTGAGAAGCTATCACTTTAAATTCAGAATTTGGATATGCAGAACATCAAAACATCAAATTGATGAATGATCAATCCAAACATCCAAACATCAAAAACTATCATACTCAAATTGTTTTTGCAAACATCCAAACATCAAAAACTATTACAAACAAAAACTATAGAATAGATGAATGAAGAACTATTCTGATGAACTTTGTGATAGAAGTGATGTATTGAACAATTTTGGATGTGATTTTTTATTGTCCTTCATTCATCTATTGCAAAACATCCAAACATGAAGAATTGTTGATTGTTTGGAATAACTATACAAACATCCAAACATCCAAACATGATATCACAAACATGAAGAACTATCATTTTAATAGTTCAATTGTTTACAAACTCCAAACATGTTCTTCATGTTTCCAAACTCCAAACATGAAGATCTATTCTAATAGTTCAATTGTTTCCAAATCTGAGTTTGGAATAATTATTGGTGATATCCTGTTTGGATGCAAAAACTATTACAAACAAAAACAATAGATGAATGAAGAACTATCATTTTTGGATGTTTGCAATTGTTTTTGCAAACATCCAAACATCAAAAACTGTTTGGATGTTTGGATGTTTACAAAAACTATACAAAAACTCTATGTAAATCAAAATTGTTAAATTTGTATTGAACATCAATTGCAAATTCAAGTTCAATGGCAAACATCTACACAGAATATCTCTATTGCAAACATCTAATGCAATAGATGTTCAATACAAATTTAAGTGACTAAGGAAATGATGACTAAATTTTTTAGGACAATGTTAACTTTAAAATTTTTAGGAGTACTTATTCTAGAGGACTAAATTTTTAGGAGTACTCCTGAATTACTCCTGAATTTCAGTGAATTCTCAACTTGAATAAAATGCAACTCAAAATTCTCAACATTCTCAACTTGAATTCAGAATTCTCAACATTCTCAACATTCTCAACATTCTCAACATTCTCAAAATTCTCAACATTGAATAAAATTCTCAACTTGAATAAAATTCTCAACATTGAATAAAATTCTCAACATTGAATAAAATTCTCAACTTGAATAAAATTCTCAACATTCTCAAAATTTTCAGTGAATTCTCAACTTGAATAAAATGCAACTCAAAATTCTCAACATTCTCAACTTGAATTCAGAATTCTCAACATTCTCAACATTCTCAGAATTCTCAACATTCTCAAAATTCTCAAAATTCTCAAAATTCTCCTATTCAAAATGCAACTCAAAATTCAGTAAATGTTCATACAACTGCCAAATGTCAAGCTCAAAACTCAAAACACACCAACTGCCAAATGTCCATACAGTAAATGTTCATGCCAAATGTCCATACAAATTTTGTCAAACTCTAAAAAAACAGAAGTCTAATACTCATACTCTGAAATCAAATTTCTTCTAGCTATAAAATTCAGAAGTGCACATCTCATAAGCATGGACCAAAACAAAATTGGAGTAAGAGGTTGGAAAAGGAAAAAAATGATTTTCAATGGACTGAAAAATGATAAATGATTCTTACGCAATGAAGCCACAAAGAGGGTGATTGAGGGTGCTTGAGGTGGCTTGAGCTCTCCCGTGATGAAGCTCAAACAGCTGCAAGGTGAGGGTAAATTAAAAGACGAAAATGTGAGTGCGAAATAAAAGATGAGTTCTTGATGTGCTTGCCGTGATGTTCTTCCTTGATCTCCTTGCTCAAACAACTGTGCTTGCTTGAAGTTCTCCGTTGATCTGAGGTAGAAGAGGGTGCTGGAGGTAGAAGAGGGTGTTGGAGGAGGTAGAAGATGATGGGGATGATGGCGAGAAGGGAGCTGGAGGTAGAAGAGGGTGCTGGAGGAGGGAGCTCTCAAAGATGAGCTGCTTGCTCTTGGCGCGCAAAAGTAAGAAGGAGAAAAAATCAAATAGGGATTAACTTTGATGTGATCAAATTTTTTCCCCAACACAGTTGATGGGATCAAATTTTTTTCCCCCTCTCAAATTTTTTCCCCCACAAATTTTTTTCCCCCTCAAATTTAAACTGATTTCATTTTCTCTTATCTCAATTTCTCATATACACAAATACATATAAACAACACACCCAATTATACATAACCAATATCTCTTAACCAATATCTCTTATCCATTATCTCTTAACCAAAATATCTTATACATACAACAATACACATATCCACATACAACATTACACCTAACCAATTTCTCTTATCCAATTTCTCTTATCCAAAAACCCATGATAACATCCCTGTTTTATAATATAGATATATAGCATGCAGAAGCAGACATGGAAAATAAATACCGCATATTCAAATCGAAGCATGATAATCTAGGGGTCATTCCTGGACAGGTATATAAAGTAAAATCACAAAGTAGAAGCACACCAAATAGCTAGGCACGACGCACGACTCACAAAAAGCTAAGTGGACCCACGATGCGTGAAATGCAAGAGGACTCGAAATCCTAGGGTCAGTGATTGTGATTATTGATGCCAAGCTAGGTGTGTGTGATTTTGTGATGATTCATCATATGGTTCATCTCTAGGAGAAAGAGATAAAAAGAAGAGAAGAGAAAAAGGAAAAAAAATAAAAAACACGATGAAAACGACACAAAAACGAAAAAGAAGGACTCAAATGACGCACACAGTGCGACTCCCCCAAGCTGAAGCTTGCATTGCCCTCAATGCAATATGAGTGAGTACGGGAGGGCAATGAAGATGGGGGGGGATACGCACCGACACAAAAAGAAATGAAAACGAGGAAAACATAGAGATGAAACTGAAAATAAAGAAAGATCAAAATCAAAATCAAGCGACACGAAAATAGAAATAAAACCACACGACACTACACATGTAAACATGCACACAAAAGTCGATTTCCCCCAAGCTGAACATGACAATGCTAGCAAAATGATATGATCAATGTGATGCAGAAATATGCTAGGGGAAAATCGGAAAAGAGAGAAATCAGAATGCAGGAGAGGGTGAATCCTCGCCCTCCTCGGAAGAGGGTGTGGCTGGGTGGTGGGGGAGGCTGGGGGTGTGCGGAGAAGTGGGGAAAGAGGTGGAGGGATAGGTGCAGCGGTGGTGTGAACGATGGGAGGAGTGTCGGTGGAGGTGGGTGGTGGTGGTAGGACGGCGAACAAGGCGGTGGTGAAAGGAATAGAGATGGGGGAAGAAGATGTGGTGGTGACGGTAGTGGGTGGTGGTGGGAGAGATTTGGAGCGCACCGGCAATTTATTCCGACGCACATACGAAGTGATGGAGGAGGAGGGAGGAGGTAGCGTGGGTGCGATGGAAGTGGTCGGGAGGGGGGAAGTGGATACCGGGATGGGAATAGATGAGGGAGGAGAAGCATGTGGTGAGGGAGGTGATGGATGTGGGGATGTGTGGGAGGGTGGAGGAGAAGATCGTCGAGGTGGTGAAGGTGGAGGAGAAGATCGTCGAGGTGGTGAAGGTGGAGGTGGACCGTGTAATGCCCTACAAGCTACTGCACAAGTACTAGAGGGGGGTGAATAGTACTTTAAAATAATAAGGAGTATAATTCCAAATTAAAATGCAAACAACTACCAATTCAATTTGCGGAAGCTTAAATTGAAATGACAACACAAAATTAACAACGCTAACAAGAGATGTTACTGGGTTCGGATCCACCCAAGTCTCCCCGACTTGTTCCCGGTGATCCTACGTCCCAACCACCCGGATCCCCTCCGGATACTTGAGTTAGAAACCCTAACTCAAGATTTCCACTAT
The DNA here is from genome assembly GCA_030789695.1 of Scilla litardierei. Lineage (NCBI taxonomy): Eukaryota > Viridiplantae > Streptophyta > Magnoliopsida > Asparagales > Asparagaceae > Scilla > Scilla litardierei. The sequence goes on from CM061133.1 coordinate 255,470,457, forward strand.
GAAATACTTGTGAAAAACCTCCACAAGTCAAATCATACAAAATGTAATTTGTGACTCCCACAACCCGGGATCACAACCACACTCTCACAACCGAGAGTGAATCTTACAAATCAAATATGAAATGAAATAAAGAAACTTCTTACCGAACAAAATACCTATGCCTTGAGTATCGCTTACGAATTAGGGCAAGGATGATTTTGAGGAAGAAGTGGCACCAAACCCTAGCTCCAAGATGTAGAACATCGATGGAGAGCTTTGGGGATGTTGGTGACCTAGAATCAAGCACTTGGCTTGGAAGGCTTCACACTCAATGAATCTCTCTTTGGAAGTAAGAGTTAGGAGAGATTAATGAATGGAGGGAATGAGCTTTGAATGAGCTTGGATTGATTTCTCTTGAATCTCTAAACTTGCATTAATATCATCCTTGGCAGCAATGAATGCAGCCCAACAAGTATTTATAGGAATGAAGAGAGAGAGAGAGAAAAACGTTTCAATTAGGGCTCCAACGGCTCTTTTCTGAACCCAACTAGTCGGTCAAAGAACAATCACCGACCGACTAGTTTATCAACTAGTCGGTCGGTCACTGAACGTAAACCGACTAATGAGTAAACTGAGAAAAGATCAAAGCACAGACTAAGGAACTAGTCGGTCTAAGAAGAGTAGCTGACCGACTAGTTTCACAACTAGTCGGTCGGTTACTCAACGTGGACCGACTAACAGATAAAATTGAAGTCTGAGAAGAATTAGACTTAGTCGGTCCAAGAACAAATGTTGACCGACTAATTCATCAACTAGTCGGTCACCGAATGAACATAGACCGACTAATAATAAACAGTAAGTATGGTGAAAAATTTGGCATGTACAGTAAACTAAACTAGTCGGTCCAAGAAGGAAAGTTGACCGACTAGTTCATCAACTAGTCGGTCGATCAATGAGCACAGACCGACTAATGATAAACAGTAGCTCAAGTGAAAATGTGCATGTTCAGGGAAAGCTCAACTAGTCGGTCACAGAAGCATCACTGACCGACTAGTTCATCAACTAGTCGGTCGGTGAGTCAACTTAGACCGACTAACTGTAAACAGTAAAGAGCTAAGAATTAACTGACAGAAACTAGTCGGTCCAAGAAGCTTGGCTGACCGACTAGATCACCATCTAGTCGGTCAGTTCTTCTTCTTGAACCAACTAACATGCACAAGAAGTCCCGAATCGAAGCGCGAAGCTTCGGGAAGAATTGTATGGACTTCTACTAAGATCCTAGAGCTAAGATATGAGCGTTATGAAGAATTAAAACGTAAGACCTACTCAAGGCTTAACATTCTACGAAAGAAGCTTAAAGACTATAAAATAAACTTGACGATACCGTCTTCAATAGCTTCGATCGAATCTTCATGACTTCTAAAAAGGTCCATAAGCTTCAACGAAGCTTTAGGCATACGATCACGTGCATTGAGAAGTCTCGAGACGTCGTTATTGATATTCATATGAATTTGGCGACGATCTCCATAACTGCGCTCACAAAGTGTTAGTTCATATTTTATTTATGTTTGTTCATCATCCAAAACCAAATCCGGGGAGTCCAATATCCAACATTCTCCCCCTTTTTGGTGATGACAAACTTACATAAATAATAATCAAAAATAATAATTCAAATGAAATTTACTTACTCCCCCTGCATTGATGACACGTTAATTCCAATTTAAACAAAAGTGATACGCATCAAGCAGACGAGTGAAGTATATTAAATGAGAATCGATTATTGGATTATTGAAATACCAAATGAAGGTTATTGAAATATCGGATATGTAAATCCATTTATATATCTTAACTCCCCCTGAATCTAACACATCAAGTTAGATTCTTGGAGAAATGCTTTAAATTTTCATTTGGCACATCGTTATTATTATATCTCTCCCCCTTTGGCATAAGCAAAAAGAGCGGGAGGATAACAACGACAACAACAATGGCCTCAAATTAAAAAGCACGGGAGTCGTAGAATACGACAAAGGTTCAAGTGACACCAAAGAAAAAAAAACGAATATTATCAAGGCGTGTCAAAGATACCAACGTCAAAAAATCGTAAAACGAAATCATCAAAATTGAAATCAATTTAACGAATTGAGTTATGGAATATACTATCCAATATCAACATTTCTTGGTTAATTTAGTGCATGGAAAACAATTCTATGTTTTCATAGAAGAAATTTCTATTAAACCAAGTGAATATCGTCGAGCGACGAAATCAAACATTAGAGACATAAAAATTATACATTGCACAATATAATAAAATGTCAACTGCGATGTATATATATATACTAGTCATATCCCGTGCCCACGGGCACGGTTCATTTAAGATTTTTTCCCACAAAATCTTTGTTCCCCCAAAAATTATTTCAACAGCCAACATTTTAAAAACAACAAATTAGTGTAAAAATATACAGCGGTACGGGCGACTTCGACGTGGGCACCATCGATGCGAAACAACAAATTCGGTGCAGGTGCCTTCGACACGGACAACAAATTCGGTGCGGACGCCTTCGGCGCGAAACAACAAAGTAGCATAAAAAATTTAGATTCTGCATGGATGCCCTCGGCTCGGACGCCTTCGGCTGTGGGGAAAAAAAATTTAACCCAGGCGCCTTTGGGTTAAATTTGAATGCAATATTAGACGTCTATTTGCTTCTGAATTGTCTTCGATTTATTCGAATTTTCTGTTATTGTGTTTTGGGAAAGTGGTACAATTCACCTTCTTAAGTCTGGTATTCCTCATAGTTCTTTTGAGAAGCGATGCATCAACCCCCCTTATAGTTACTCAACCCATCATTCTGCCAAGCATCATTCTAATTTATGCATCATTCCCATTGTTTGGGAATGAAAAAACAAATGATGATACCAATTAATCAAGCTGCCATGTATGCATCATTCTACCATGTATCAACTTGCCAATTTATGCATCATTCCACTGTATGCATCACTCCCATTGTCTGGTAATGAAAAAACAAATGATGATACCAATTTATCAACCTGCCAATTTATGCATCATTCTGTCATGTATCAACCAGCCAATTTATGCATCTTTCTACCTTGTATCAACCCTGCCATGTATCAACCCCTCTTTACAGTTACTTAATCCATCATTCTGCCATTCATCATTTCAATTTATGCATCATTCCGATTAATGCATCATTCTCATTGTTTGGGAATGAAAAAACAAATGATGATATCAATTTATCAACCTGTCATGTATGCATCATTCTGCCATGTATCAACCTGCCAATTTATGCATCATTCCAATTTATACATCATTCCCAATGTTTGGGAATGAAAAAACAAATGATGATACCAATTAATTAACCTTCCATGTTTGCATCATTCTGCCATGTATCAACATGCCTTGTGTCAACCCCCCTCTACAGTTACTCAACCCATCATTCTGCCATGTACCCACCTGCTAATTTATGCATCATTCAATTTATGCATCATTCCCATTGTTATCAACCCTGCCATGTATCAAACTGCCATGTATAAACACTCCTCTACAGTTACTCAACCCATCATCCTACCATGTATCAACCTGCCAATTTATGAATCATTCCAATTTGAAATTTATATTCAAGCGCAAAAATGAATTTGAATCCCAAGAAGCCAATTTGAAATTTTCATTATGAATACAATTCCCAGTGGAATCCAACCCCGACAAAATTAAATTACGATATCAATAAAATGAGATGGTATTTGAGGAATATAAGCAAGCATCTCCTCTACACTCCTGCACCAAAGCTAAATTCATCCATTGTAACAAAAATTACACCAATCAAGCAAAGAAAAATAGAACACACCAAAGAGCTGCATTTGCATATTCTCCTACATGGTATCGTTATTGCAAAAGAATATGTAACCCCCCACCATGTCGTTCCTCGGCAGCTCCTTCGACGACGGGAAAAAAACCAGAGAAAATTATATTCAAGCCGGACTTAACCAATAGTATTTGCTAATTTACACTACACTGAATAGCCTAAAGACATGTCTGTTGCATTCTATCTGAATCCTTTCCACCGCCATTATCTGTACAGGATAGGTACACAATTAAGCCACTCTCACATTAATGATTGAACATGGGCACATGAGTGACTATTGATAGCATATACAATATCTAAGTTCAAATTGAGTAAATCCCTGAAAAAAGAAAAGATATTTTTGAAAATGCAGTAAAAAGCTCTATAAAATGCAAAAAAAAATTTGGATAATAAAAGCTTTCTTCTCACAATTACCTTGCACTTTTAAACTTGTCACGATCAGTATCATATGCCAAGACATTAAACCTTTCAAAATTCAAATTTTAATTTACAGAGACCTCATAGTCGATGTTGACAGTTAAATCATGCATCACTTAAGTTCAAGACAAAAAAATTAAGTCATACATTAAAAATTCGAATTTCATCTATATGCAGTAAACTTGTGAACAAACTCCCCACAATAATTTATCCTCATTTTTTTCTTTATTATGACTTAACGTTCATCATCCGGCATATGCAACATATGAATGTAAGGAAGCTCCCACCCCCACCTTGCGCATGTAGACCAGACACATAGTGTGTTTATGAATATATGTGATGATTTGAATAAGCCCAAGCAGCCATCAATAGCTACCAATTATTAATGTGCTGACATTTAAAGACTCTATCCCCCTCACAAATATAGTGATCAAATTCACTTTCTGCAAACAGCCAATATGAAGGAAGGAAAATCGTATGGAATCTGGGCCACAAAGTGTTATTCTTTTTGTTACAGGTTAAATAATAAAATGATTATCCTAGTTGGGAAAGAAAAGAAAAGAAAAGAAAAATAAAAGGACAACACATAGTTTAACATCATTCATATTTCAACTATGAATATATAATATAATGCTAACTGATCACCACCGAATTTTACCAGTTAGTTTGCATTCTAAGATCCCAATTTGAAATTTTCATTATGCATTCCATTCCCATAGGAATCCAACCAATACAGAAATTTCTAGTGAATGTATATTTAAGGCTTCACATAAGAAAGCAAAATTAAATTATGAGTTCACTAAAAAGAGTTGTCTTTGAGGAATATAAGCAAACATCTACTGTGCACTAATAATTAAATGGTCTTTTAGGAATATTTGATGTGAGAAAGAGGATTAGTACACATAAGGGCAAGTTTGACTCCTAGGCTTTTTATTTTGATGTTAAGCTTCTCACAAAGAGTTCGTATGCTTCTAATTGATACAATTTACTGAACAGTTCGAAACATATCATAGTCAGTTAGAGACAAACATTAAAAAATTTTAGGGTACAAAAATTGGGAGACCACTTATATATGGTACCATTTAAACCAGAGTTTTTGGTATGACTGTATTGAGAAATCGTAAGAAGAGACATTTCTCATATTTCTCTCAAATGGGCAGCCTCAGGTTGAAATGGTTTACATTGATATATGGACGGCTATGGCAGGAAATTTTCATTGCATTTCTAATGGTGTAGTAGAGATATTTAGTATATCCCTTTTGCGATAATATTGAGCCATGTCATGATCATATTATGAAATAGTTTGTAAAAAATGATACATAATCGAACAAAAGATGTTTGATGGACATCTTTCCTATTCATGTAAAAAATAATTGATGTACTGTCAGTAATGTTGCAACTTAATACAAATTCATTTTAATGTGGCCAGATGGGACTTCTTATGTCTACAATCAAACAGAATTTTGGCGAAAACCTGAAGTTTTAATAGGAATAAATCATCATTAGTTGCAAATAATGACTAAGGATCCTGCAAAACGAAATGTAAATTAAATTAATTTTTCGAAAAAGAAAAATAAAAAAATCACATTCAATTTTTCATTCAAAATAGAGAATGTGAGAAAGAGATTTATGAACTTGAAACGTGATGTTTTTCAACTACTTCCTTTTCCAAATATAAATCTCATGGTATCATACACAGTGCTACACTCATCTCTATTGTAAATCATGAAATCTTGTTTAACAGGTGGAAATTCATTTGTATTGTATTCCATTTCATATTGTCTTATGTGTTTAGATGCAATGTCTAAAGATACTAAAGGCTTATACCTCGGAAGAAAGGCACCAAGATTTATGGGTGCTTATAATTGTGTACTTAAGATGTGACTTTAAAGTTAACTATTAAAGATGTAAATCAATTAAGATGTAAATCTCAGTTTGTTGTCTCAGCAGAATACATTTTAAACTCAAATTTTAAAATTGAGATGTAAACTCAAATTAAGATGTATACTCAATTAAGATGTAAATTTATTTACAGAGTACATTTTAAACTCAAAGTAAGTATTCCTGCCAGATTAAGTACTCCGCTGGGAGAAGTATTTTGCCAGACTAAGTAAATTGATATATACTTAATTGATTTACAGAATACTTAATCTGGCAGGTTTTTGTCTTAGCAGAATACATCCTTAATTTAAACTTGCCAGAATTACAGAATACTTAAACCTGCCAGAATTACAGAATACTTAATTGATTTACATCTTAATTTACATCTTAATTTCAATCTTAACTGAAATTTTGAGTTTACAAATTGATATGTTTAAAATTTTATTCCCTTCAAAATCTTTAAAATTTTCTCATACCAACACAATTTATTCCAGAAATCCATTGAATCAGTGTCCATATGTTTGAATCCAACGCATGTGTAATAGAGGCAGTTTGAATCCCAATACCAACTTCTATTTGAACCAAAAAAATATAATTAAACTTCAAGCATGACGGGACAAATTACAACTTTTGACTCTATTTGTATCATATAAAAGTCACGGCTCATGGTTTAGATTAATTACTTTATTAGTATCATATAAAAGTCATGCCCACCTCGCTAAATCATAAATATACAATCCACATATATATTGCAAAGGAAAAAAATTGTTGATGCATACAAATGCTTGCTCATGATGCCATTATTTTGTAATATTGAATTTGCTCGAGCGGCAGACGAATTCGAACTTCACAATTTCTGATACTATGACTCTGAAAGTTAAGAGAGGATGAAAAGTTTATATGTTCTTCTTTCCATAATTTGATGGACTCATTTCGGTCTTCCCAGACATTAATGGCAAATGTCAAATGGCACTGGTTACCTCTCAATAATACAGATAAAGCCATAAGAGGAAATGGCAAAGGGCACTGGTTAAGATGAAATGGCAAATGGCAAATGACTTAAGATAAAGCCTTAAGCTGTTTAATATCTAAGCACTTACATTTAAGCATTGTAACACTTAAATGTATTCTTAGAGGGTTACCTGTCAATATGTGGAGATGAACTCGGCAAGATAAAGGTTTGGCTTAGGAGAGTAGCTTGCAGCAGTATTTTGAAGAGGCACTAAGAATTTCTTGGCCGTGGGTTGGATTTGTTTGAGGATGGCATTTGCTTGCTCTGCCAATTTTTCCATCCCAACAAAGACCCTTTGGTTTTTGATGATGTTATCAAAAAGGGCTCCGGTAATGCATACACGTAAAAAAGCTTGTGGGAACTTGGTGCCTTTGTTTTTTTCTTAAGGTACCTGCAAAAAAACAAAGAGAGAGTTAAAGGAAATATTTAATGACAAAGTTGTTATTTGAAGAAAAATTAAAGACAACTTTTTTATCTTCCCTTTCTCTTTTCTGAATCTCTATCTCTGTTTTTTTCTTCAAGCCGCACTGATTTTTGTTTGGAGGGGAGGGTTGTGCTCGGCAGTCTTTTTCCACAGAGAGGAGGGCATGTAACACAAATCTAAAAGACTTTTGATGTTAGCATTAAAAGGAATTCAAGTACTACTATTTTGATATCTCCCTTTCTTAGTGTGTTACCTATCAATATGATGTGCCCTAGTTCTCTTTAGAACTATGTTACATGTTAGGTAATTCTTGAGTTCATGAAAACTATCATATAGCAGATATTGCAAATATCTTTCTGATGCACATCCATTTGGGACTATTTGATCTCCCTTGGGATTAGACACTTTCCATTATGCAGGGTTTAATCCTTGTTGGAAGCACAATTTGCCAGGTGATATGTGACTGTTAGAAGTGGCCTATGGATTCTAGATGCCAGTGTTCAGATTAGTTAGTGTGGCAGCTAGCTAGATATGGCACATTGTGAGCACACTTTGAGCCATGTCGCCTCTAATATATCATTTGTAATACCTGAGTGGGGACTTCTCAGAAAGTCACCCATCCCTAACTACTCCCTTGAGCATTATAAACTATTTAGCTTTTTCCATGCTTCTTCACATTTGCTAGATATGGTTACGTGTGTTCATGTGAACACTTACATAACTGAAGCAAGCCTTCACTTCTGTGGTCTGACATGCATGTGTTGTATTTTCTTGCCTGAGAGGAGGTTTTCATGAATACCGATATTGCTGTTTGTGGAAACTTTCAATCCGTAGCTCCATTGCATGTCGCTTGTTGCAGACAAATTACTTTACATGTCGTTTTCTATCTTAAATCTTCTCTTCCCAATGGGCACAAATTTCTACTCTTTGACTGGACATACATGTTTAATAAAATTACAATGAATTGCAATGAAGAACATGTTTAATAAAATGTACATTGAACTTCTAACAAACGTATGCTCATGGATTATCATGCAGTTTCGAGTGTTTATGCTCATTTGGGGCACAGGTTGTGATGAACTTCTAACCCGTGCCATAACAGAATGAGGCTATAAAGACAACTGGTATAAACAGAATGAGCTGCTAACCCGTGCCATAAAAAAATGAACTGCTAGTCTCACATAACAGAATGAAAATTCGGTATAACAAACAAAAATTATCTGAAACACTCAACATAAATTAAAAGTTGAGGGGATGTTTGCAGGAATTTTAAATCAAAAGTTTGAGCTTGAAATATATATATAGGAATTTTAACCAAATCAAAAGTTTACAGATTGAAACATCACCTGCAAACATTGAATCAAAAGTTTAAGATTTCCAAATTCTGTGTATTCCTGAAAACATTACTGTAAATTGAAACATCCCCACACCTGAATTTTAACCGACATCCAGGCTTTGCTGCCGCCTCTCGACACCCAGTATCATCGTGGCTTCGTCCAAACTCATCGATCCACATCATCTCTATTGTAAAGAATCCCTAAACTGCATGTGAGTGTGTTGGGGGGGAAGGGGGGGTGGGTTGGGGGAATAAATAAGAATTCAACGTGCTCCCTTGAAAAATTAAATTTGATGAAAAGAAAAACTAACCAAACAAAAGGCAGTTATTGTTGGGACCATACGCATCGCGATATTGGCCTTTGAATTCCATTCCGATTGGTTATAACCTTCGTAAAATAACGAAACAGCGTCAGAAGTTTTATCTTATATCAAAGATGATATTTTGATGAGTTTAATCTTAAATTCATCCTCATACTCCCATATTGAACTTGATAGTTTCTGCAACTCCATTTGTATTGCAATCAAAACAGCCCATGATATGGCACACTGTTTTGCTCCTAGAGCAAATAGCAATCACCTCAATTCTTTGCTGCAAATGTTGAAATGAAATAATATATAGGAATTTTAATCGAATCAAAAGTTTACAGATTGAAACATCCCCTGCAAACATTGAAACAAAAGTTTGAGATTGCCAAATTCTTTTGAGATTAAGATTGAATTGAAAATCCTGAAAATTGATGTTGAAATGAATTAATTTTGATATTGAGATTGGAGTGAAACATCCCCACCCCATAACCGAATCAACAGTTTGAAACATCCCCACACATGAATCAAAAGTCCTGCAAACATTCCTGCAAACATTCCTGCAAACATTGCAACTTCAGGAATCTTTGAATCTATTGGCAGAAATCAAGGTCTTGGGATCTTGCTTCTTTTTAAAAAAAACCAAAATCAGTATAAACTGCAGCAAATATGCAACAGATATGAAGAGACTGGTATCAAAAATAGAACTTGATAATGTCATCAAATCATACACCAAAAAAGTGAAACAAAAACTGATCAAAAAAAGATAACTCCGAGAGAGATAACCAACAACCACACCAATAATTTTAGCACTGAAAATAACCTCAAAGAAAATGCATTAATGATGAGGAACATGGCCTTGTATCCTCCTGATTAGATAATAGATCAATGATTATTTGGCAAAGTCAATTAATCTATATAGAAATAAAAAAATTAAATTCAGCAAATTACAATGGTGAGATCCTAGAACAAAGAAAATAGGCATTGAAGTGTGAACATAAAGCCTATCTTGATTTGAAGGGAGTTGCTCACGGTGTTTTTGATCATCGACGAAGACGACGAACTGATAAAAAACAAAAAAGAGGAAAATCAGAAATAAAAATGGTTGAGATTCAAGCAGTAACCTGTTGTTAACCTTCTCAGCGAAATTGAATCTCTTCTAAACGACAGAAGTCCTTTCCATAATTCTCCCCTCTTCTCACCTTCATAAATCATCACCATTTCGAACACTGCAGTCACAAAATTTCAATCATGGTTACTCTCTTAAAATGCCAGCAGCAAAACTTTGAAGGCATTGGAAATTTTGCAAAACAAATCCTTTGGTGATGTTCTATACCCTATGCTAATGGAGACATGCTCTCTTCTTTCAAAGAACAACATGATGCTAAATTTAAACAGTTATCTGAACAGAAAATTCAAAGCAATATGGAAGTTAAAAGAAAAAATCTGTAAACAAAAAAAGTTAACATATTTTGTTAGCTATAGGGAAGTTAAAAGCAAAAATCTGTAAACAAATCTGGAAGTGGATACACGAACAATGTTAACTTTTTTTTCTACAACCCAGTTTAAAAATCTAACAGTAAGTTCATCTTCAGAGATCAACTCATAAATCTCTCCCTCACTTTTGGTGAAATAAAGACACTCTAAAAGGCTACATCTACTAAAACAGGAACTTAATTTATTCAAGCAATCATGCTATCAAACTATTGGAAATAGGAGATGGGCGTTTCAAGCAAACCAATCAGCATCAAACTTCAAAAAAAACTACACGAATGAATGAAGGAATGCGTGCCTTGATGCGGGGATGCTTCTCTGCATTGAGCTTATGGACTTGGTAACGGATTCGCTTGGAGAAGGGCCTGCTCTACCGCTTGGCCTTGATCTCATCACTCTTTCTTCTCTATTCATCGCCTTCTTCTCTCCTTCCGTGCTCTGTTCATTGCCCTCCGCCACCTCCATTATTTCTGGCACTCTCCACCCGCCGCCATTTCCCACCTCCACAAAAATCTGCACATTGTGTTGAGAGAACTTCAAAGACCCTCATCAATCTTGGTTGAGTCGTATATTTTGGAGTAAATCACGCAGCAATCAGATGAGAGTTGGGGCTAAGTTTTGTTGGAAATATGATAAAAAAAATGGGCGGCTGATTTTTTGTGGGGTTGAGATTTCCCCCCAACAAAAATTTTGTTTTCACTTTCAAATTCCCCCCCTCAAAAAATGGGCGGCTGATATTTTGTGGGGCTGATATTTTCCCACCTCAAAATTTTGTTTTCCCTTTCAAATTTTCAACCAACAAAAGTGTGTTTCCCTCCAAAATTTGGGACCCACTCTCTTGGTGACTGGGACAAACTTTTGATGACTGGGACAAAGATTCAAATTATTCATGCTTTATAGAATAGATATAATATGAAGCAGAGTACATCACCGATATACAAAACATCGATCGACTGATCGGGGCACAAAAATACATCATCACATGACAAAATATCGGAGTGTCAACAAAAAATACATCATCATCAAACATATCAAAATACATCATCACAGATATCAAAAAGACATCAAAATGATCCAAAATACATAGCCACCCACACTATCCTACCCAACATCTCTCACAGCTAGATATATCATCCAATGAGTATCAGGAGAGGCCTCGGAGAAACTCAAGAGGCAGCGGGAGGACCAGAAGCAACTGCGGGCTCAGCATGAGCAGAGGAGGTGACTGGATCAGCAAGAACGTCCGGAAGATCAACAGGAGAGACGACTGAAGTGGCAACCTCTGAAGCAGCAACCGTAGTGGCCTCGGGAGCACCAGTCGGAGTATCCACCACAGGAGTGGCGGCAACAGGTGTGCTCTCGGGGGCACCAGCAGAAGAATCAGCAACAGCATCACCAGAAGTGGAAGCACCAACAGCAGTGCCCTCGGGGGCACGAGTCAAAGCACGACAGAGCTCCTCAATGTCCTCCTCAGCCATCTCATCAAACTCCTCATCCTCAGACACGGAAGGAGGAAGCTCAACACCCATCTGACGAGCCATACGGCAGACTACCTCCTCGGTACGAGCCAAGCGGGACTCGTGACGACGAAGTATCCGTAGGACTTCATCCAGGGTGGCAACGGGAGTAGCAGAGGCACTGGCAGAGGCAGGGACAGACGCTGAAGGTGTCGTCCTCTGAACGTGACGAAGCGCCGCAAGAGATTTCTTGACGGCCGTCGCATTCAGGGGAGGACCAAGGGGACGCTCATCGTCACGAGGCAACGTGACACGAAAATGACGAAACACGAGGGTCAACATGCATGGAAATGGGATATGAGCCGATTTATTGGACTTTCGAATACACTCGAAAGAGTCAATCTTATCGAGTATAATTCGAGCCCAATTAATCGAGCTCCCCATGAAGATCGCATAGATAAGCTTCAAAAATGGCTGGGACGGGAGAGATGAGGAGCCGTACTTGGGAAGCAAGCACGACTTCAGAATCAGATTTAGGACCCACGCATTTGGCTTGAATGATTTAGATGGCACGCCAATCATGGCAGGAGGGATCTGATGGAAAATCTCTGAAAGGATAGTCTGATCAAGAGAAGAAATATCATCTACCGAGATATCAGAAGGAAGAAGGCCAGACGAAGAGATACCCAAAATCTCTCCTAAGATTTCCGCAGTGAGGACTATAGGAGTCCCCAAAACGGTCGTCTCAACAGAGTGGGTCTGATCGTACTGACCCCGGATCCTATTTGCATAGAAAAGCTTCACTAATCTAGGGTAGGGGTGAGGATTCGCCTTCGGGTCATATCGAAGGTAATCGAGAAGACCCGATGACGACAGAAGATCAGCTAACCCTATGAAGTCGCTAAGCTGGACGAAATGCTCCAGAAGCAGCGGGCAATGTTCGAAACGGTTATACGCCGCGAGACACAAAGGGTCATCGCGACATAAGGAAATATCGACACCACCCACCGGCATCGGACCCTTTCCCTTAGGCTTACGGGTAGACGTATGAGGATGGGTGCTAGACTCGGGATGAATAGGAGGAGTGGGTTCCCTATGAGTCTCGGTCTCGGGGTTATACTCCGTATCGGAATCGGTAGGAGTATGGAACGAAGAAGCAGAAGCAAGAATTTTGGCCTTTGGCTTAGGCTTGGGTTTGGGTTTCGGTTGACCTCTAGGTTTAGATGTTGTCGTCCGCTTCTTCTTGAGAGGAGGCGAAGACGACGAAGGAAGAGTGGTCTTGGCACGGCGTTTCGGAGGGGTTGGATGCTCGGGATCCGAAGGGTTTTGTTCTACGGTCATCGGCGAGGGGCTAGACGGAGTGATTGGGATACGTGTTCGGGCCATAATCTCGGCACAACACGACACAATCAAACGGAAGTGAAGAAACCCTAAATCGGAATTAGAAAAACCCTAATCGAAACCCTAGGAGATGAAATCAACTGAACAACCTAACCCTAGAGCTGAAACCGAACCCTAGATAGGAGAGGGAGGAAGAGGAGATACCCTAGGTCGAAGATCGGCGGACGGCGACGGCGGGAATGGTCGGAAAGTGGCCGGAAGACGAAGGGTCTTGAGGGAGGTCGGGGTTTTGAGCGGAGAGAGAAGAGATTTCGATCGATTAGAATGAAAATCGATCGACTAAACTGAGTTTAAGTCGGTCGATTTCGCAAATGACCAAACAGCCCCTGGCACAACTAGTCGGTCACAGTTCAAGCACTGACCGACTAGATCATGATCTAGTCGGTCGGTCAATGAGCTTGAACCGACTAGTTGCAAACAGTGGCTGAATCCAAGATTTACTGACAAGATTTAGTCGGTCTGTGTTCATTTACTGACCGACTAGATCTCAATCTAGTCGGTCGGTCACTGAACATGAACCGACTAAAGGGTTTAAGATGGAAAGAAAACTCAATAAGCTTGAGTTAGTCGGTGTAAGTTCTTCTACTAACCGACTAGATGAACATCTAGTCGGTTGGTGGTTGAACTGATACCGACTAACAAAGTCCAAAAAAAATGATAATCAAGTTCTCTCCTCAAAACACTTGGACGATATATCGCAAAACTCTCAATAATCATTTAAACTACCCCAGTAAACATCGAAAAACAGAAATTTGATGATTACGCACAAATCGAACGAAAAATCAAGATATCACATAAATTCCCGAAAAATCCAATAATTCTAGCATGAATGAGATATTGCCAGATATAATAGCATGCAAAATTATTGAATGAAACATGAATCCTATATCTCGGATTCACCCATAATCCCCAATTCTCGATGCAACCGCACAAAGGAGTCCTCCTTTAGGGGTTTCGTGAAAATATCGGCGATTTGCTTTTGGGTTTCAACGTACACTAAAATGATGTCCTTTTTAGCAACATGATCATCTAAAAAGTGGTGTCGGACATCTATGTGTTTCGAACGGGAATGGTGTACCGGGTTCTTGGAAAGACATATTGCACTTTGGTTGTCAACCATGATAGTGCAAGTATCACAATTAATACCAAAGTCTTTAAGTGTGTGTCTCATCCAAAGAACTTGAGCACACGCGGCACCGGCGGCAATATATTCCGCCTCGGTGGTTGAAAGTGATACGGAATTTTGCTTCTTGGAAAACCAAGAGACAAGAGAATTTCCTATAAAATGGCAAGTGCCACTAGTACTTTTCCTGTCGGATTTGCATCCCGCATAATCGGCATCACTATATGAGATTTACTCATATGAGCTAGATTTCGGATAAAGTAATCCAAAATCTAAAGTGTAACTTAGATAGCGAAAAATACGCTTTACCGCTACTAAGTGAGATTCCTTAGGTTGAGATTGATAACGAGCACATACGCATACTGCGAACATAATATCGGGCCTACTTGCGGTAAGATAAAGTAAGCTACCTATCATACCTCGATATAGACGAATGTCTACATCTTTACCGCCCGTATCTTTATCAAGATGCGTTGTCGTGCTCATTGGAGTCTTTTTCCCGGAAGCACTCTCCATTCCAAATCGCTTTAGCAACTCCACCGTATACTTCGTTTGGTGGATGAAGATTGCATCGTCCATTTGGCGAATTTGGAGACCTAAGAAATACTTGAGCTCACCCATGTGGCTCATCTCAAATTGTTCCTTCATAACATTAGAAAACTCTTCGCAAAGAGCAAAGTTAGTAGCACCGAAAATGATATCATCAACATATATTTGAACTAAAATTATATCATTATTCGCATGCTTAACAAAAAGTGTAGAATCGCCTTCTCCCATTTTAAAATTTAAATCCAAAAGAAAATTCTTTAGGCGATCATACCAAGCTCGAGGAGCTTGTCTTAAGCCGTAAAGCGCTTTCTTTAGTTTAAAAACATGATTTGGAAATTTTTCATTTATGAAGCCCGGAGGTTGAGAAACGTAAACTTCCTCAACAACATCTCCGTTTAAAAATGCACTTTTAACATCCATTTGAAATAATTTAAAATCCTTATGGCATGCAAAAGACAATAATAATCTAATTGATTCTAATCTAGCTACCGGAGCGAAGGATTCTTCGAAATCAATACCTTCCTCTTGTCGATAGCCTTGAGCAACTAACCGAGCTTTATTCCGGACGACGACTTGGTTTTCGTCGGTTTTGTTCTTGAAGATCCACTTTGTCCCTATGATGGTGTGGTTCTTCGATGGTAATGGAACAAGCTCCCAAACTTCATTTCTCTCGAATTGAATGAGCTCCTCCTCCATGGCTAAGATCCAAGCGCTATCTTCGCATGCTTCATTAATATTCTTTGGCTCTATCGAGGAGGCAAAGGCACAATGAGCGAAGTAGTTCACTTGCGATCTCGTCTTGACACTATCATAGATATTGCCAATGACTTGCTCATGAGGATGGTCACGAACGGTATGAAGCCGTTTGGGAATACCTTGATCACTAGGAACATTCTCAACAACTTCATTAGTTGGGTTAGTCTCAATAGAATCAATAGAATTATTAGACTTAGAATTATCAAACGAATCACATAAAACATCCATAGAGTCATTATCATTTGAAATTCTAGTTGGAACAAATCCTTCATTAAATGAGACATGAAGCGACTCCTCGATCGTTGAGGTTCGTTTGTTGAATATCCGGTAGGCTTTGCTACGCGAAGAATATCCAACAAAAATCCCCTCATCGGATCTTGGATCGAATTTGTCCAAACTACCATACGTGTTCTTAATAAAACATTTCGAACCAAAAACACGAAAATGTTTAACTTGAGGCAACCTACCAAACAACAATTCATAACAAGTTTGTTTAGTGCCGGGCCTCAAAAGTATTCTATTAAACACATAGCAAGCGGTGTGTACCGCTTCCGCCCAAAATTGATGGCCAAGTTGGCTATCATCAAGCATAGTGCGAGCACACTCCACTAGCATCCTATTCTTTCTCTCAACTACACCATTTTGAGGAGGTGCACGAGGGAAAGAGAAGGTGTGAGTAATACCAACTTCATCACAAAATGTCTCAAAAGACTCATTCTCAAATTCACCTCCATGATCACTACGAATAGTGACAATGGTGGTTCCTAAGAGATTTTGTACTTTCTTAACAAAAATTGTGAAGTTTTCAAAAGCTTCATTTTTATTACATAATGAAAATACCCATGTAAATCTCGAATAGTCATCTACGATGACAAGTCCATATCTAGCATTTCCTAATGAAGCAACTCTAGTTGGCCCAAATAAATCTAGATGTAATAGCTCTAGTGGCCGTTTAGTAGAAATGCTTTTCTTAGGTTTAAATGAAGATTTAGGAAGCTTGCCACGTTGACAACAATCACAAAAACTTTTCTTTTCAAAAACAAGCTTCGGAAAACCTTTAATGGAATTTAATTTTGAAAGCTTATATAGTGTTCCAAAGTTCACATGTCCAAAGCGTCGATGCCATAAGTGTTGTTCACTTGTGTTGGCAACGAGGCATTGTTCATAAGACTTAGGAAGATCCAAAATATAAATGTCTTTATGACGAGTTCCGGAAAATAATAATTTATCATTATCTTTTCTTAAAATGTGACACAATCCTTTCGCAAAGCTAACTTTGTAACCTTTGTCACAAAGTTGGCTTATTGAAATAAGATTGTGATTTAAACCACTAACAAGATAAACATCACTAATTAGGGGTTTAGAAGGGTTACCCACTTTACCAACACCTATGATGGTTCCGCTCTCGTTGCCTCCAAATACGACGCGGTTTCCATTTGCTATGGGAACCACTCCGGAGAGCAAACTAGCGTCACCCGTCATGTGTTTTGAACACCCGCTATCGAGTATCCAATTTCCCTTGGAGCCAAATTTAAATTTGTTGCTCCTTTCCTTTTTCTTTTTCTTGAGTACCTAAAGATAGAGAATTTCATATCATGGTACCCAAGGTCATTGGGTCCAAAAGATTAGACCTTTGGAAGCCAAGTCCAATTGGACTTAGACTTTCCCACATAATTTCTACTATGCACAACATCCGAAAAATAAGCATTCATATACATTTGTTTTTCGTCCATGCTTGTGTCCTTTGGGCTCCAAATTGTGAAAATCTTGGGAGCCCTCATCCTATTGGGTGCATGCATTCGACGTTGATTTCTACGTGATGCATGTTGTGGATAGGCATAAGGAACATGATGGAATGGTGCACGATGAGAATTATTCATATGATGTTGTGGGTGAACATATGCATGTGAGGGAACACGTGCATGAGGGTGTCTCACATTGTGTGCACGTGCCCGAGAATGTGTTGCATAAAAATCATCATATGTGTGAGCCGGTGGAGTAGGACGTGTGTTCCTACGTGGCATGGTATTGGTGTACATGTAGGCATGCCCCTTCTTTGGAGGTCCACCCAAAGTGGGTTTCTTTCCAAAAGAGGGTGTGGACGAGGTGGAAGCACCATTGGTAGATGAACTACCAATAGAGTGTTTGCTCCCACTCATTGAGGCTTCGGAAGTTGGCCTTACAAAAGTAGTGACCGACTTGGATGAATTTCCCATCATATACCCCAAGCCAATGTGGTGTTTGGCCGGAAGTAAGTCTTTTAGGATATTATCCAAGTGGCCCTTACCCTTGTTGAATTTGTTGATTCGGCCCAATGTGTCCTCATATTTCTCTTTGAGAGAACGCAAAGAAATATCCAAAGTGGATATTTGCGATGTGAGCACATAAACACGAGATTTAAGATTCTCGTTCTCAATACTCAAAGTCGAGTTTCGAGAAGTTAAATCCGCTATCTTATGTTCTTCCGCATCCTCAATGCTAACATGTTCAAGTTTAGATTTGAGATTTACAATCTCATTTCTTAACTCTTCAACAACGGTGTCGTTGTTGGTGGTGATAGTCTTAGGCGATGTTTGAATGCTAGCTAGGTCATCTTTTACCTTAGTATATCTATTTACTAATTTAGTGTATTTTGACCATAATTGAGAGTTAGCATTCCTAAGGTCATCCATGGTTACCTCATCGCTTTCTTCATCACTATCATCGGAAGAGGAGGATCCTTGATCGTGCTCCTCTCTTGCCATGAAACACATGTGCGCTTGCTCCATGTGCTCATCGTCCGACTCACCGCTTGAAGAATCATCGGAGTCGGTGAAGGTAGCTCCGACAAGTCCCTTCTTGTTTCCTTTCGTGTACTTCTTGGACTTGTCATACTTTGGCGCCTTCCACTTCTCCTTGTGCTTATTGAGGGGACACTCCGCTTTCATGTGTCCCGGCTTATTGCACTTGAAACATAAAGGAGAGGAAGAGGCGTTAGTAGAACCAAATTTAGCTTTGTTCTTGAAGTTACCTTTTCGGAAGAAACGGTTGAACTTCTTGGCCATGAGTGCCATGGACTCCAAGTCCAACTCGTTTTCCGAGTCTTCATCATCGGTTGATGTGGATGTGGATGGAGCGGCCTTGAAAGCAATGGCCTTCTTCTTTGACTCGTCTTGCTTTAGGTAGGACTTCATCTTTTCCTGCAATTTGAGCTTGCTATCCTTGCGTACCTCGTATGACATTAAAGTACCCATTAGTTGAACTACGGTGTACTTATTCATGTCATTACCTTCCTCGATGGCGAAGGTACGCTTTTCCCAAGAAGAAGGAAGTCCTTCGATAAGCTTCGAACACTTCTCCTTTTGGGTGTAGGATTTGCCAAGAGCCTCTAACTCGTTTATGATGTCGACGAAGCGAGCGTAATACTCCTTCATCTTCTCGCCCTGTTGCATATGAAACATTTCGTAGTCTTTGTTTACAACTACGAGTTTAGAGTCTCTTACCCGACTCGTCCCTTCATGAAGTATGAGGAGGGAGTTCCAAATTTGATATGCACTCTTACATGTGCATATCTTATTGAAGTCCTCGGGCTCCAATGCGCATTGCAAGGCGTTCATTGCCTTGGCATTGCTTACCTCCGCGGCGACCTCCGCGGTTGTCCATTTCTCGAAGTCTTCTTCTTCGGGCTCGATGTACTCCTTCATTGTAGTCCTCCATAAAGATGCACTTCGGAGGAAGGTTTCTATCCTACATTTCCAGTACCCATAGTTGGTACCGTTGAAAAATGGAGGCCTCGTAGAGGAATGTCCCTCCATCACCGAAGATGCTCCTTCACGGTTCCTGAAGGTGTCATAGTTGGAAGGTGGACGCACGGTCTTGTTGTCGTTGGCAGACATAGCTGTGTATCTGGCTCTGATACCAAATGTAATGCCCTACAAGCTACTGCACAAGTACTAGAGGGGGGGTGAATAGTACTTTAAAATAATAAGGAGTATAATTCCAAATTAAAATGCAAACAACTACCAATTCAATTTGCGGAAGCTTAAATTGAAATGACAACACAAAATTAACAACGCTAACAAGAGATGTTACTGGGTTCGGATCCACCCAAGTCTCCCCGACTTGTTCCCGGTGATCCTACGTCCCAACCACCCGGATCCCCTCCGGATACTTGAGTTAGAAACCCTAACTCAAGATTTCCACTATGAAATACTTGTGAAAAACCTCCACAAGTCAAATCATACAAAATGTAATTTGTGACTCCCACAACCCGGGATCACAACCACACTCTCACAACCGAGAGTGAATCTTACAAATCAAATATGAAATGAAATAAAGAAACTTCTTACCGAACAAAATACCTATGCCTTGAGTATCGCTTACGAATTAGGGCAAGGATGATTTTGAGGAAGAAGTGGCACCAAACCCTAGCTCCAAGATGTAGAACAGCGATGGAGAGCTTTGGGGATGTTGGTGACCTAGAATCAAGCACTTGGCTTGGAAGGCTTCACACTCAATGAATCTCTCTTTGGAAGTAAGAGTTAGGAGAGATTAATGAATGGAGGGAATGAGCTTTGAATGAGCTTGGATTGATTTCTCTTGAATCTCTAAACTTGCATTAATATCAGCCTTGGCAGCAATGAATGCAGCCCAACAAGTATTTATAGGAATGAAGAGAGAGAGAGAGAGAAAAACGTTTCAATTAGGGCTCCAACGGCTCTTTTCTGAACCCAACTAGTCGGTCAAAGAACAATCACCGACCGACTAGTTTATCAACTAGTCGGTCGGTCACTGAACGTAAACCGACTAATGAGTAAACTGAGAAAAGATCAAAGCACAGACTAAGGAACTAATCGGTCTAAGAAGAGTAGCTGACCGACTAGTTTCACAACTAGTCGGTCGGTTACTCAACGTGGACCGACTAACATATAAAACTGAAGTCTGAGAAGAATTAGACTTAGTCGGTCCAAGAACAAATGTTGACCGACTAATTCATCAACTAGTCGGTCACCGAATGAACATAGACCGACTAATAATAAACAGTAAGTATGGTGAAAAATTTGGCATGTACAGTAAACTAAACTAGTCGGTCCAAGAAGGAAAGTTGACCGACTAGTTCATCAACTAGTCGGTCGATCAATGAGCACAGACCGACTAATGATAAACAGTAGCTCAAGTGAAAATGTGCATGTTCAGGGAAAGCTCAACTAGTCGGTCACAGAAGCATCACTGACCGACTAGTTCATCAACTAGTCGGTCGGTGAGTCAACTTAGACCGACTAACTGTAAACAGTAAAGAGCTAAGAATTAACTGACAGAAACTAGTCGGTCCAAGAAGCTTGGCTGACCGACTAGATCACCATCTAGTCGGTCAGTTCTTCTTCTTGAACCAACTAACATGCACAAGAAGTCCCGAATCGAAGCGCGAAGCTTCGGGAAGAATTGTATGGACTTCTACTAAGATCCTAGAGCTAAGATATGAGCGTTAAGAAGAATTAAAACGTAAGACCTACTCAAGGCTTAACATTCTACGAAAGAAGCTTAAAGACTATAAAATAAACTTGACGATACCGTCTTCAATAGCTTCGATCGAATCTTCATGACTTCTAAAAAGGTCCATAAGCTTCAACGAAGCTTTAGGCATACGATCACGTGCTTTGAGAAGTCTCGAGACGTCGTTATTGATATTCATATGAATTTGGCGACGATCTCCATAACTGCGCTCACAAAGTGTTAGTTCATATTTTATTTATGTTTGTTCATCATCTAAAACCAAATCCGGGGAGTCCAATATCCAACAGACTGTGGATGTGAGTGAGAAGGCGAAGAATGGCGGCCACGTTCCTCTCAAGTGCGAGGAAACGTGGGTGAGTGAGAAAAGAGGACAGTGATGGGTCCGAGGAGGTAGAGGACATGGCGAGATCACGGAGGGCAGCGACCTCCCTTTCAAGACCAAGACGGGCGGAGACCTGGCGGCGACCAAAAGATGTGGACTGACGTGAGGCAGAAGTGGTGCCGGCAGGTAAGGTGGAAGTGGTGCCGGCGGCAGTGGTCATGCCGGCACATGAGACAAGGCCAGAAATGGTCGCTAAGAGGTGCTCAGACGTGATGGGCCCCGGAACAGAAACAGGACGACTCGGGCCATCCCCTATATCTCCCCGAGACGCAGGGATATCCTGCTCGCCTAAGTGGGCGGCAGGGGACGGTGGTCTGCGTGCGTCCGCGGGAAGGAAAGGAAGGTTCAACCCCGCTAGGAAGTTCAGATCGGGTGGGAAGGTCCAATCTCCCACAAGAGCTATGGTCATGCGAGCAGGGTTGGGGAGAATGGTGTAAGGGGCTGGGGGGTGACCATAATTGAAGATGAAGCGGCCATTGAAGTGGGGTCTAATCATGTGAATGTGCTGTAGGACATCAATATCTAGCTGTGAGGGTCCTGCAGCAGCGGGAAGATTATTGGGAATGGGAATATTAAATTGGGGGTAAGAACAAATGATAGTAATGATGCGCCCACAACAAAACTTCCTCTTACCGGCCCGGCTGATCTCGAGAAGCTTGTAAACAAGCCAATCGCCTCCATGGATGGGGACGGTAGGGGCCCTGAAGCTAATCCCATCATCGTCCCGGACAAAAGGGAAAGTCATGGCCCAGAGGATAAAAAGGTCAGGGATAGTCACGGTGCCGGACTCGTCCCTGGGAAAAAATGCAGATGATATGATCCTGTGGGCCAAACGAAACACGGGATGAATGATGGAGGAGGCCTTGGCCCTTCCTCGGGGATATTTATGGAGCAATGTGAGGCGGAACCAGAATTGATCGACGTTAAACTCAGGCGTGTACCCGTAGTGTCGGATGGAGTCATCCCCAAGATTGGGGAAACCAAATATATCGTTAATGGTATTCAGATTTGTGGTGACACTCTTGTTACGCACCCGGAATTTTATGATCGACCCGGACTCCCAAACAAGTGTAGAGAGAAATTCGAGGGTGAGTGCCGGGTAGGATACGGCAGATGCATTAAGAAAGGCCAACCAACCTAAGTTAGCGAAAAGAGATTCGACTTCGGTGTAGACACCGAGATCGATCAGCGACTGTGTATGCGGGAACTTAGTTGATAGATGCCCCCGAGCATCGAGCCTACGATAAAAATCCTTGTGTTCCTGGTTCCTAAAGATATACCCATGCGGGCCCAACATTGGGTCCACAGGGGGGATAACAGGCGGGGGAGGGCCTAGTGTCAGTGCCCGTGTGCGGGAAGGGGGACGTGTTTGCTTTCGTCTCTTTCGAGACGGTTCCTCCTCCCGCAAAATCTCCTTCCCCTTGTCTTTATCCTTAGCCATGCGTGAGTGTGCGTGTATGAATGAGTGCAAAAAGCAATGAATGCACACTAACACAAGCTAAATGAGCAAGCACAATTTATAGGGAAAAAATAGAAATATGAGCGTAGGAGCGAGTGTACCTAAGAGAAGTGGCGAAGCTTGCTCGTAGATGTCCCCACGCCGTGCAATGAGTGTAACGTCGAGCCGCGGCGACCTCTTTCAGCAAGAATTTTCGAAATAGGCGTTGTTTGGGGGGGAATTAGGTCAGAAATTCGAAATGAAGGGGAGAGAGAGTGAAATTGATGGAGAGATTGGTGGAGGAGGTGGAGAGAGGGAGTATTGGAGGAGTGGAGGAGGTGGGGGAGTGAATCAGGCCGTTGGGGAGGAGAAGAATGCAAAACGACGGCGGTTCGAGCGATCGGGCAAGGGTGAATGCGAACGGGTGGTCAGGGGTATTTATAGGGTTTTAAGTCGAACCGATCGGGTGACTTGTCACCCGATCGGTTGACCGTTAGGTCGAAAATTCTTGCCGAAGAAGTGCTACAGGAGAACCGGTCGGTTGATTTGTCAACCGATCGGTTGGCCGCTCCACTCATTTTCCCGAGAATTGAGGGTTGCTCGCCCGGTCGCCTCAACCGATCGCGCTCTAACTCAACCGATCGGTTGATATTCCCCAAAACTTTCCCGAGAATTCTCCCCAGATCACCCGGTCTGGCACCCGGTCTCTCCATTCTTCACCCGATCGGTTCATTAGGGGACAGATGCGGCTTGTATCTGATACATCCCAACCGATCGGTTGAGGTATCAACCGATCGGTTGGGGCTTTGTTTCCTGCAAAAACCAACAGATTGTCTAAGTCCCTGAACGCATGTTCTTGCGGCTGATTTTATTTATAAAAATAGATAAAATAAAGTAAAAAATAACACTAAAAAGTGGGGCAAAAGTTTTGAGCATGGGTTGCCTCCCATGAAGCGCACTTGTTTAACGTCGTTGGCTCGACGCCCGCAAGTGATGTTCACGGTGGTTGATACGGGTGATGCCCGAAGTTCGGCATCTCTTCTTCATAGGAGCTTAAGGCCTTTGGAGTAGTCAGTGGCTGGAGAAAGATTTGCTCGATTACCCTCTCCTTGTTTTTGGGATCCGGGGGCTTCTCTTTCGTATTGGCGCTTACCGCCATCTTCTTTAGGATCCGGACCTCGTCTTTGGTGAGGTCCATGGGTTCTTTCCCCGTTCTCCTCGCAGGAGGGGCCTTGGGGAAGCCGGGAGGGGTCGTACGTGCTGCACTCGCTTTCCCAGCAGCATCATTGTTCTTGGGGCCATATTGGTCTTTTGAATCCCCCAAGTCATCGGGGGGGTTTCTTAAGAGAATCTCCCAGGAGCTCTCTTCAGCAGCTTTATCTTCTTCCACCTCCAGCAAATTACACAGAGGGTCATCTGGGGGATCGGGGTACTTCATGGACAACCCCAGATCAAATTCAACCTTTTCCCCGCTGACGTTTAGCGAAAGTTTTCCATTCTTCACATCAATCAAAACGCCAGCAGTGGCCATGAAAGGCCACCCCAGGATGATGGGGGTGTGTGCGTCTTCAGGCATGTCCATGACTACGAAGTCCACTGGCACATGCACCCCTTTTACATTGACGGGGAGGTCATCCACAATCCCCACCGGATATTTGACCGACCGGTCAGCAAGTTGTAGGGTCATACCGGTGGGCTCCAAATCACCCATTCCTATCCTCTTATACATCGATAAGGGCATCAAACTGACACTCGCTCCGAGATCGACGAGTGCACGATGAATCTTTACTGCCCCGATCGTGCAAGGGATTGAGAAGCTCCCCGGGTCTTTAAGTTTCGGTGGATTTGCCCTCTGGATGAGAGCGCTACACTCCACCGTCAACACTACTTTCTCCTTTCTAGACCCTCTCGTCACCAAATCCTTCAGGAATTTCGCATAGGAGGGGATTGTTTCGATTGCTTCCAGGAAGGGGATTTGCAAGCTCAGATCCTTGACCATGGCGAAGAACTTGCCATATTTCTCGTCGATTTTGGCCTGAGCTAACTGTTGTGGAAAAGGCACAACGGGTTTGAACACTTTCGGGCTCCCTTCCTCGTTCTTCTTCTTCTCTTCTTCAGAGACTCCCTCCGGAGTCGTAGGATTTGATGACGAAGCACCGGTGTCGTTTGATTTTTCGATCGGTCGCTCGACGACCAACGGTGCTTCTGGTCTATTAGGGGGCACTCTAGTAGGGATTAAAAAACCGCTTCTCAGAATGATAGCGGACACATTTGCGTGCTCGTGCACGAGTGCCGACGTTTGGGTTGCTCCCCTCGGGTTCACCTCCGGTTGTGGCAGTAATTGGTTTTTTGACCTTAAAAGGGTCGCCACTTGTAACCCCAGCTGGGTTAGTTGGTCCGTGAGGGCCCGCTGACCCATTTCCAGCTTTTGATTGATCTTCTCCTGGTTGGTTATATATTGGGTCAAGAGAGACTCAACCGGAGAGACGGCCCTCTGTTGGCCATACTGCTGCTGCTGCTGCTGGATTGGCTGCTGATTCCTGGGGGCGTAAAATTGTTGCTGAGGCTACTGCTGATATTGTTGCTGCTGAATCTGACTCTGTTGTGGCCTAGTCGGCTGTAATGTTTGTTGCTGTGGCTGCTGAGGCGGCGAGGGCTGGAATGGTGCCCGGTAACCAAAGTTAGGGTGGTTCCGGTTGTTTGGAGAGTAGGCCGGGTTGGAATTGGTTCTTGGTGGATACGGTGCATTTCCCGTGGGGTTGTAAAATAGTGCACTCGCCTGATCCAACGGTGGTGAGACGTCACCACCGTCGAATTCCCCAAAAATTTCGGATTCTACCGCTGCAATCTGTTGTGCACCGGCCCTACCGGCTCCTACCATTAGTGCGGAGATCTGGGTCGAAAGCAAGTCAAACTTGCTTGAAAGTTTATCGACGTCCTCGACTCTGTGTATACCCCCAGACCTGGGTGTGGCTCTCTCGTCACACCACCGCTCATTGTTGGATGCCATATTTTCCAGAATATGTCCGGCATCTTCCTCGCTCCTTGACATGAAGGAACCCCCAGCCGCGGCGTCCATAGAAGATTTTAGGTCATCCCTCAGCCCATTGTAGAACAGATTAATAATCTGTCACTTCGGAAGCTCATGGTGAGGGCATTTTCTCTGCATCTCCTTGTATCTCGTCCAAGCTTCATGCAAGGACTCGTGGCTGGCCTGGGAGAAGGAGGAGATCTCACTCCTCAACTTCATGGTCTTCCCCGAAGGAAAGAACTTCGTCAAAAAAGCGTTGGAGAGCTTCTCCCAGGTATTAAAAGTGTTGGGGTCCTTCTCCCTAAGCCATTGCTTGGCTTTGTCTCGCAACGAGAAGGGGAACAGCTTCAGACGGATCGCCTCAGTCGTGACACCATTAATCCGGAAGGTGTCACATTTCTCCAAGAAGGAGTCTAAATGCTCGATCGGGCTCTCCATGGGTGCACCCGAAAACTGGTCCTGCTGGATCCATGTCACCAAAGACGGCTTTAGCTCAAAGCTTTGGGCCGTAATAGCTGGAGGACGGATGGCGGAAGTGGACTCGATAGATGGCATCGAGTACTCCAACAGGGACTTGCGAGGCGGGGTGTTCTCCTCCATGGATTCGGGATCCTCTCTTCTTCGCTTCTCAGCGGCCAAACACCTAAGGGTGGCGTTAATCTCTGGATCAACGGGGATCAAGTCGTCGAGACTTCTTGAACTCCTGCGCATGAAAAACAACAAACACCCGTGAAGCGACAAGTGGAAAAGAAACAGATAAGATAAGAAATAAAAATAAGAAAATAAAAAGAAAAAGGAAGAATGCGAAAATTATCGCAAGGCAGTGACAAGAGCTAGACACTAGGGTTCAAGAGATCCTAAAATAACAAGCATGTTGCCTCCCCGGCAACGGCGCCATAAACTTGACGTCACGCGGGTGATGCCCCCGGTTCGCTTGGCCGCAAATGGCCGGGGGACCCGCGTGGGGGTTTAGATATTTGTAACCGCAAGCGCACGGTGTTGTAGTGTGGCTTGGGGGTCGAACACAGGGAGGCTAGGATGTGCTTGTGTCAATGAGGACCAAAATCACCCCGTGGGCGAGCTAGCCCGAATCGGTTGGTGGGTTGTCACGGAAAGGAATGCAAGGTATGAACAATAAGAAAATAAACCCGGGACTTTGGTTTCCACTCCAACGAGCGACTCTCGCCGATACGGCCTACGGGTAGGATAGCGATCGGAATTGGGGTCTAATGGTGGGACGTTGCCTCTGAAAGTGGTACCTGTATCCCATGGGCCCGATATTCCGGTCGGTGCCCAGGATGATACACCGGACTTCCCGGATTCGATCAGTGGGCACTCCCGTGTCCATTAACACTGATCGATTCCGGGAGCACTAAGCTCGCAACGATAACTCCCAACGTCTCATCCTGCCGCTCCCGCGCGCTAGGATTTGGCGTCTACGCTAAGGGCGTGAGCTATGGCTAGGGAGTCAACCGCCAAGTTTATTCCCCCTTGGCCCAACGGTCAAAGGCGGTCTTTTTCCCGCCGATGACAATAAAACACCCCGTGTAACCGTTAGATTCCTAATCCCTATCGATTTCCTAACCCTATGGATGCATCGGGAAGAGCCCCCGAAGGGGTTTCCGCCAAAATCCCAGATTTGGGAACGACTCACAAATATTCATTAAAAAGCGATCTAAACGAAAATGAACCGTTGAAATCATAATCAGACGATTGGAATGCGAAGGTAGTAGAGCAATTAAGATAATACTAAAGTTTAAGAAAGATCCGAAAACTTACAATAGAAAAGTAATTACAGCCGTCACAATAGGAAAAAACAGTAAAAACTAACAGCTCCCCCGTTTCTGGAACCCTAGGGGTCCTATTTATAGGATCTCGTATCACCCGATCGGTTGACAAGTCAACCGATCGGGTGATCCGTTACAGATAATAAACAGAAAACGGCGGACTTTCACCCGGTCATATGAACCGGTCGGTTGAGTTCTTGGAGTGACCGGTTGGATCTTGGCGCCATCGGGTGAAGGGATCGGTTGGGTGCCCGTGTCTTGACTCCTCAGCATCAGCTACAGATGAACCGATCGGGTGAGAGTCACCCGATCGGTTGGAATTTGGCTCGAGAAGACAGAGAGTTGGCCCCCGTTGAACCGGCCTGTGAACCGGTCGGGTGACTTCCACTTGAGCTCCGGCTGAGACCGGGTGGTGCACGCGTGCATCACCCGATCGGTTGGAGATGACCAACCGACCGGGTGAGGGGCTGAAAGATGTAATCTTCGTCGTTTGACCCCCTGGATCACGCGTGACTCCTCCCGTTGCTCCGGGGACTTGAGATATCGTCGTTAAACGTCCCCTATGCGGGCAATCTCCTGCAAACATGGAGAAACAGAGAAAAGTGAAAGAAAACGAGAAAATACGAGAGAACGAATAAAAGACGGCGGAAAATACAGAGAAACACAAAAGAAAACATGCGTGAATATATGAAATATAAACGCACGTCAGCTTTCAACCCAGATCTCAGCATTCATGGTAGGGGCCGGTGGCGCCAACAGTCAGCATGTAGCAGCGGTGAGGCTGAAGTAATGGGAGAATTTGATAGCAGAGATATCTCGGCACCAGTGGACCAAACTAGTGCACTCTTTTATAACCCGACGAGTAATGCACCCTATCCACCGAGGACAAGCTCGAATCTGGCATATTCTCCTAACAACCGGAACCACCCGAACTTCAGCTATAGGGTACCCTACCAGCAGCCCCAACAGCCTCAGCAGCAGTTATATAAGCCCCCTCAGTAGCAACAGAAGGTATATCAGCCACCTCCGCCCCAGCAGCAATAATTCCATCAGCAACGGGTGGTCTCTCCGGTCGAGAGTCTCTTGACCCAATATATATCAAACCAGGAGAAGATCAACCTTCAGCTGCAGATTGGGCAGAAGACTTTGGCCGATCAAGTGATCCAGCTGGGGTTGCAAGTGGCCAATCTTCAGAAAGCACAAGAGCAACTACCAGGCCAGCCAGAGGTGAACCCAAGGGGACATAACCAAACATTAGCCTTGATGCATGGTCAAGCAAATGTGTCTGCGATAGTCTTGAGAAGTGGTACACAGATTCCGGTGCGAGAGGCCGTGAAAGAACCCGAAGCACCATTGGTCGATGAGAGACCAAATCTGAAGGCAAATGACGATGGAGCTTCGGCGTCGAACCCCATAACTTCGGAGGGAGTTTTTGAAGAGAAGAAGAAAAATAAGGAGGAAAACTCGAGGGTCTTCAAGCCTACAGTGCCATTCCCACAAAGACTTGCCTGAGCAAAAATCGATGAGAAGTCGACAAGTTCTTCGAAATGGTGAAGGACTTGAGTCTGAAATCCCTTTTCTGGAGGTAATCGAAACCATCCCCTCATATGCAAAATTTCTGAAGGACTTAGTAACAAAGGGGACAAGGAAAGAGAAGGTTGTCCTCACGACAGATTGCATCGCTCTAATTCAACAAGCGAATCCCCCAAAACTGAAGGACCCCTGGAGTTTTTCTATCCCGTGCTCAATAGGGGATGTGTCAATCAATCGAGCGCTTGTTAACTTGGGTGCGAGCGTGAGTCTGATGCCTCTATCATTATACAAGAGGATAAATATGGGCGACTTAGAGCCCACCAGGATGACTCTGCAGCTGGCAAACAGACCGGTAAAGTACCCGGTGGGGGTAGTCGATGACCTGCCTGTCAACGTCAGCGGTGTGCATGTGACAGTCGATTTTGTAGTTATGGATATGCCTGAGGATAATCACACCCCGATCATCCTCGGGAGGCCCTTCATAAAGGCGACCGCAGGCATACTCCTAGACGTCAAGAAAGGAAAGCTGTCTCTGAATGTGGGAGATCAGAAAGTAGAGTTTGACCTGGCCTTATCAACGAAGTCTCCGTCGGAGGAACAAATATGCAATCTGCTGGAAGTAGAGGATGAGAGAGTTGTTGAAACAGGAGATTGGGAGGTTCTTTCAAGGAACTCCCCGAAGGCTTGGAAGGACTTGAGGAACACAATGGGCTAGAAAAAGAAGAAGTTGCTGAAGAAGTACGTGTCTCACGGACGACTCCCCCCAGATTTAAGAAGGTTGCTCTGACAAAGAGCAAGGGAAAAGAGCCTCTGGAGCTCACAGTTGATGAAGTTCGGATCCTGAGAAGAGTGGCGGTTGATGCCAACATGAGGAAAAAGCCCCAGACATCACCAGCGGGAGAGTCGTTGAGACAATTCACCTTTTGCCTCTGTCAACAACAAGAGCCTCTGCTCCAAAAGCTGAAAGGATGCCAATTATTGGGCATCACCCACACCAACCCTCCTGAAGATCATTTATCGGGAGTCGAGCAAATGACTATAAACAACAGCGCTTCATGGGAGGCAACCCATGTTCTGAACTTTTGTCGTTGTTTATAGGATTAGTTTACTAATTTTCGCGAATAAATACTGCTATGTGAATCTTCATTGGGAGACTTAGATAATTTTTGTACTTGTGCAGGAAATTGCCCCCACCCGATCCGTTCATGCATCAACCGATCGGGTGGCCAGTGTCAGAAGATGGCCAGTATCAGCACATAAGTCAACAGATCAGGTGACACATGCGACGGTCGGGTGGACATGACAGAACTCTCGGGAATTTTTGGTGAAAATTCAACCGATCGGTTAATAGAAGAGGCGATCGGGTCGCAGACCGGGTGACGATTGCAGAGCTCTCAGGAAATTTGTGAAGCGGTCAGCCGATCGGGTGAAATCTCACCCGATCGGTTCACCTGTAACTGCTTTCTAACAAGAAAATTTCGAAATCGACCCACCCGATCGGGTGAAATCTCACCCGATTGGTTCGCCTAACCCTATAAATACTCCCCTTCACCCGATTTCATTTCACCCGATCCCTCACTTTCTTCCGAGAAGTTCATCTCCCCTTTCCCCTTAAACGATCTCCCTCTTCACTTCCATCACTCCTAAATCCACTCCCCCATCACCTCCACCATTCTCCGACTTTCCGCACTCCCCCTACCACATTCATCCGCAAATTTCGCCCAAGCCCTAACCATGGCCCCCATATTTCGAAAATTCATGTTGTTGTTGGATTGACGTACGGTGGATTCCCAAATTCCTCCATCGTACAGTGTTGCATCCTTCAGGAGCTTGGACTCGCTGCATTACTGGGTACACTCACTCCTTGGCTTAATCTTTACATTGCCCTAGTATTATAATTTTTCTCCGTTGTCATTGTTTGTGGGCACATTCATATAATCTTGCATATTCATTACATTGTCATACAATCATGGCTAAGGATAAGGACAAGGGTAAGCGCATCATGCAGGAAGATGAGCCATCTCACAAGAGACACAAATCCACATGTTCACCGCGTGTACGTGCTCCTCTCCTCTGCCTACCCGACCACCACCCCAACCCATCATTCCTATGGTAGACCTACTGATGGGATCGCAGGGAGTCCGTTTCATGAGTCTGGAACACAAGGATTTTTATACTAGACTCGACCAAAGATCACACTTAGCCACTAAGTTTGCCCACAACCAAACCCTACTCGCTCTCGGAGTCTTCTCCGGAGTCGAGTCCCTATTTGCGAATTTAGGTTGGCTAAGTTTCTTAAACTCCCATGCACCATCGTACCCTGTCCTCACACTCGAATTCCTCTCGACTCTCAAAACTGGGGGGGAGGGGTCAATTATCGATTTCCGCATCCGAAACTGAAACTTCCGTACCCATGTGAACACCATCAACAACATTTTCGGTTTCCCCATTCTCGAACGCCATATCTTCCCTATGAATTGCATCGCGAATTCGATGTCGACCATTTTTGGGGATGCCTCACTCTTCACGATCATAATCCTAGATGCAAGGCCAAGGCCTCTTCCATCATCCACCATGTCTTTCATCTAGCCCACCATATAATCTCTAGCGCTTTCTTTCCGCGGGAAGAGTCCAGGACCATGACCATCCCAGACTTTTCATCCTTTGGGCTATGACTTTTGATTTTATTCCCGGTGTTGACGGGATCACTTTCGAGGCCTCGCGCGTACGCATTAACGCCGATGCGTGGCTGATTCAAAAACTCATTGATATTAGCCACACAAATAAGGGTAAATACGGTTGCTGCGGCCTCATTAGTCTCATTGCCTTACAACCCCCGTTCAACATCGTTATTCCTCGCGATTTTTCGCGTGCCCCAGGATCTATATATCAAGATCTTGATGTCCTGAGGCACACCCACATGATCCGACCGCGAGGTGACGGTCAGTATGCTTTCTATTATGGCCACCCCACTGCTCCTTATACCGTTCTGCCTAATCCTGGCTGCATGTCTATTCATCTCGAGGCAGATTGGTCGTTTCCTCCTGATCTAGAGTTTGTAGGGGGGTTACATCTTCAGTTTTCACTCCCTGAAGCACCTCGACCACCCTCCCCTACCATCCACTTGGGCGATCAGGATATCCCTACGTCTAGAGGAGACCCCAGAGCTGGCCCTAGTGTCTCGACCCCGGCTTCTGTCCTTATTTTTTCTGTGGCACTTACTACGGCCCTATAAGGCCTAGCCTCTGGTGCCGGCACGACCACTGCTGCTGGTACCACTTCTGCTGTCCGACAGGCCACCTCTGCCTGCCTCGCTCTTGAGGCAGAGCTGGCAGCTCTGCTCACTGGTGCATCCTCCTCTACCTCCTCGGACCCATCCACTTCCTTCCTTTCAAACCTACCTTTCCTCGCACTCGAGTGAAATGTGGCCACCATTCTCCGCCTTCTTACACACATCTACAGTCCCTCACCACCTACTTCAGCACCATCACCACCTCCTTCGCCTCCTCGATGATCATCACCTCCTCCATCACCCCCTAGGCGATCATCCCCTCCTCCCTCACTTCTTCTCTACACACGACCACTACAGTCGATCCTACACTTCCACCACCCTTCACAGCTATCACCACCGCATACTCGCGTCGCAAGAAATTAGCTGTGCGGTCAAAATCATTGCCCACGCCCACCTCATTGGTCTTCGTATCCCTCCCACTTACCATTACCACCCACCCATCATCCACACCACCACCACACCCCTCCATCATCTTCCGAGGAGGATGAGGAGATCACCCCTCCTGCATCTTGATTTTCATTTTTATTTTTTCTGATTTTCCCTAGCTATATTTTCTGATTCACCACGATCAAATCTTTTCTCTAGCATTGTCATGATCAGCTTGGGGGAATTCAATTTTTTGTGATTTGCTGTCGTATCATGTTGGTGGTGTGCTTGTTTATATGTGTTCGTGTGTATGTTTTATATTTGGTTTGAGTGTCTATTTTCTTTATTTTTCTATTTCGTTTTGTGTGTCTTTCATGTTTTTCAATTTCTTGTGTCGGTGCGTACTTTCCTCCCATTTTCCTTGCCCTCCCGTATTTACTCTTATTGCATTGAGGGCAATGCAAGATTCAGCTTGGGGGAGTTACACTTTGTGCGTCAGTTTTGTGTTTTCATCGTTTTGAGTCGTTTTCATCGTGTTTTTCTTTTCCTTTCTTTCTTTTTTATTCTCCCTCTCCTAGGGATGACCCTACATGATGAACCGCCATGGAACCCCACACACACACTTAGTTTAGCGACGATTATCACTTTCACTAACCCTAGGAAGCCGAGTCCTATTGCATTTCATGCTCTGTGGGTTCACTTTGCTTTTGTTTGAGTTATGTGTCGTGACTAGCTAGTTGGTGTGCTTTTACTTTGTGATTTTGTTTTATATGCATGTCCTTGGATGACCCCTAGACTATCATGCTTCAATTTCGAATATGCGGTATTCTGCCTCCACTATCTGCTTCTTTATGCATGAATTATATATTTACGCTTCAATTCGCATGTGTCGGGACTCTACAAATAGGACTAGGATAACCCATTTTGCTTATGCTCTGATTCGCGAAATTTTTTTTCTTTTGCCCAAGTGTTTAGAATTCGATTTCATTTTTGTTTTACTTGTTACAAATCCCCTCATCGTGTACCATTCTCCCACTTGGGAAAGTACACAAATATATAGCCCAAAACCCAACAATTCAAAAAAAACAAAAATACGTATAGCCAAAAATCCAAAATCCAAAAAAGTTTACATATGCCCAAAACCCAAAAAGAATTCCCGTGTGAATATTATTCCTATCCACTGTGAATAAAGGGAAGGCGAGAGTTTGCACCGAGTGTTCTACTCCACACCTACTCAACCCCCTTCGATTTCGAACACGCTTGGCATAGGAATTTTCTAGCAATCATCTAGGCAGTCGTGTGGTGATTTCCTAGTTCCTAGTAGTTAAGCCTCCGACACATGATACGCTTCAATTCTTATTCTATTCTATGCATGCTTGAGCTATTATTCACCGCTAATTTGAATTGAATCGATATTTAGGTCATTCCTGGGTATGTGTATATGGAGCTTTATTACACAATTTTGATAGTTACACAGTCTGCTAGCTCACGACCTCACTCACTCGCGCTTCACCGCGTGGACCCCACAACACGTGTATGGACTCATATTCCTGGGTTTAGTGATGTGTTTATTGCATGCTTGCTTAGCGTGGTGAGTTAGTTTTTGTTGGTTCTGACTGGCGATCTAGGATTTTGCTTTCTTTTTCTGTTTCTTCCTTTCTATTTTTCCATCCGAGCTCCTACTTTCACTCGTCTTCCTTGAGGACAGGGAAGGGTTCAGCTTGGGGATTTTGACGTGCATTTGTATTTTAAATATTCACGCACATCTTCTCCGAAATTTT
>CM061133.1:255506071-255728379 GCA_030789695.1 Scilla litardierei
GTTAAGAATTGGGGTTGTCCATCATATGCAAAAAGGCACAATCCTGAAAAGCTGGAGGCTAGATCCATGATGTATAAGTATGTAGGATATCCTAAGGATTCCAAATGATATTATTTCTATCACCCTGAGGAATAAAAGGTGTTTGTTTCTTAACATGCCACCTTCCTTGATAAGGAGTCTCTTGTTGAAGACATCAATCACAATGAGATAGAACTGGAAGAGGTTCCACGGGACAAACTTCATTGGATCAGGAGACATAACCAGACTCCAATATTGTTCCTAAAATCAAAAGATCTAGTAGGGAATCTCAACCACCAGAGAGATACTAGATTTTCTCATTGATGGTGGAGTAGAGGATTGCATCATAATGGATGATTACCCTACTAGTTTCCAGGAAGCCATACGAAGTAGGGACACTGCAAGATGGCTAAACGCAATGAAATCCAAAATGGAATCCATGCACACCAACAAATAATGGACTTTGGAGGATGTTCCCGAAGGGGTAAAAGCCATAGGGAACAAGTGGATCATTAAGAGAAATATATACATTTTAGGCAAGGTTAGTGGCAAAAGGATATCTTCAAAGGCTATGAATAGACTATCAGTGGCTATGCATAAATCCATTTAGATTCTGCTTGTTATAGCAACTTACCATTACTACAAGATTTGACAAATGGATGTAAAGACACCTTTTGTAAATGTTTAGAAGAGTGTGTTTACATGATTCAGTTAGAGGGCTTAAGGTCAGTGGGAGCGGCAGGAGGGTATGCAGACTGCTCAAATCCATTTATGGATTAAAGCAAGCATCAAGGAGTTGGAACATTCAGTTTAATGAGATTGTCAAAAAGTTTGACTTCATCAAAACTAAGGATGAACCATGTGTTTATAAAATGTCATTCTATCTCATTTCTCGTACTGTACGTGGAAGATATACTACTGATTGGCAACAACATAAAGATATTGGAATCAATTAAAGTATTGTTGTCACAAAACTTCTCCAAGAAGAATTTGGGTGAAGCATCCTATATACTTGGTATAAAGTTCTATAGAGATAAATCGAAGAGGATGCTAGAATTGTCCCAGTCAATGTACATAGACACCGTGTTAAAGAGGTTAAACTGGGAAAACTCCAAACGTGGCATGTTACCCGCTTGTCATAGAATATCTCTCTCCAAGGGCTTGTCTCCTAAAATAAATGAGGAGAAAGTTACCATGAGTAGGATTCCTTCTGATTCGACTATATGATCTATTCCATGCAATGTACTAGACCAGATGTCACATACGGACTTGGCTTTACCATCCGATATCAATCAAATCAAGGAGAGAAGTATTGGATTGCTGTAAAGAGTATACTTAAGTACGAGAAGGATTAAAGATATGTTCTTGGTATACGGTGGGAGTAGTAATCTTTGGATAGAAGTATATACTGACTAAAGTTTCTAAAGTGACATAGATGATAGTAAATCAGTGTCAGGATATGTCTTTACCCTCCATGGAGGGGCATTGAGTTGGACGAGTTCCAAACAAGACATTGTAGCAGACTCTATAATGGACTCAGAGTACATCACAACTAATGATGCGGTAAAGGAGGTGGTTTGGATGAAGAAGTTTGTTACCAAACTTAGTGTGGTTCCATCGATTGTTGATCAAATATATCACTTGTTGATCAAATACCAAACTTAGTGTGGTTCCATCAATTGTTGATCAAATACCCTTGTATTGGGACAACAATGCAGCACTTGTCCTTGCGAGGAACCAAGGTCACACAAGAAATCCAGACATATCATTCGGAAGTGTTACCAGATACATGAAATTCAAGGATGCCAAGATATTGAGATACAAAGAGTTAGCACAGAAGATAATATAGCAGATCCACGCATGAAAGCCCTCCCACAAAACAGACTGGAATTTCTGGTGGATAAAATTAGCATGTGATACTGTAAAAATTGACTATAAGTGCAAGTGGGAGATATTGGGGATGTATGCCATTCAAACAATTATAGTAATTGTAAGATATATATTGTTCAAAATATTAATATGCTATTTGGTACACTTTATTTATACAATTCTCTTTTAGACTACTGAGTATGTTGTTGGGTTTTTGTCGCATGGGAAAAGTCTTGGGACTTATGTGAGGAACATTAGGATCAAGATGAGATCATGACAATGGGACCTAATGTATTAGCCTAAGCATACGTTCTAAATATTCATGGTCATAAGAATATCAAGACGAGATATCGATATTCCAAATAGACCAGTGTGTGTTGATCTCTATCATTAAATGGTATTGGCTGGTCTGATAGTCACTCGATGTGGAGACATCGTTAGACAATGTGCATGTGCTTGTTAAAGAACAAGTTCTTAGAATGACTCGTCGAGATAATTCTATATGGAAAACATACTCTGACTGTCAACAAAAGCTCTTAGATGACAGTATATGCAACGTAGTCCTTATGACCAGAGATGTGCTAAAGAACCTTGCATGCATGAAGTTATACTTATGCTTTTATTATACATTAGTATTGTGTCTAGTATGAAGGTACTCGTTGGGTATAGTTCGAAGACTGTGAAGGGAATGGCCATCTAGACATGATTTATCTCTTACAATATTAGAGGCTAGTGTCGCATAGAGTCAATGGATCCATAGTAAATCACTGACTAGTGTAAGGGATGAACTTGTAAAGAGTTAACACATGTTATCCAACCATTCATTACGGGAGCACATATGACTCAAAGCTTTAAGGTGTAGTAGGCTTTTGACAATTTCCATACATTACAGACTTAAGCGACATAGTCTTGACAAAAGGATCGAACTTGTTGCACCCTTGGGCCGGTGCTAGAGGGATTCGCTCTGATAAGCGATAAAAGCCCATGAAGCCCATGGAAGAAGCCCGAAGCTAACCCAGTCAAAGCCCACGTGTCATTTGCCCGTTGGACTTCCTTCGCCCTGAACATGTGATTGATAATGGGCTCATAATTAGCTTAGGCGTAGGAGACGGTTATCCCTATTAAAGGGGGACCGTGTCGCCATAATTGGTGACCGTTATCCGCACAACGTCACTATAGAGACCCACAAGGTATATAAATACACGAAAGATGAACAGAATAAAGGGGGCCCTTTTAGGGGATGTATGCCCTCAATTCATTTGTATTGGATGCAAATCATTTTTTATAATAGATATGGAAATTTTGTATATGATGCAAAGGGAATTAAATGTGTTGTAAAATTTTCACATGCATATTTAATATAATAAACACGAGGAAAAGGTTACCTGGATGACAGGATCATCCCGGTCTAAACGCATGTTCACACTACGTCAAAACGGACACCACACGCACAAAATAGAGCCAAAATAGTGCAAAAAGCCAAATTTGGCATTGCGGGTCGCCCGAGTAGGGTTTTTTTTAACTCAGTTTTGTGTGATGGCTGCAATTTTACGGAAAACTAGTTTTGGGCTATGTTTGGATACTCGTTTGAGAGGTCAAACGAACTCGAAATGACGTGTCGTTTCTTCCTACGCATTCACCGTTCAACCTTCTTCGATTTGATAGGTTGTATCACTTGCGAAGCTCAACGGTGAGGGAGGAAAAATTCACTAAAGTTTGGCATTTGTGAAAGGCAAACTTTAATTATTTTTTTCTCCAAATCTTTTAGTCATACATAGAATATGGAGTGAAGGGGAGGGGTCAGCCTCCTATATAAATAGGGGTCTACCCCCCTCCTGTAAACTCATCCTAAGCTCTAGATCTGAGTAGCTCCATTAAACGTGAGCAAGCCCGGATCTGAGCTTAAATAAAATATTCTCTTTCTTCTTAAATTTCTTCCTTGCTCATGTTCAGGCTCTAGCAAAGAACGAAGGTGAAATCTTCTTCGACGTGTGGTTGGCTCAGCGACAAAGGTGTTGCTCACCTTGGGATGCAGTGCGGTTCGGGAAGCGGTTCGACTCGGGACAAAGTGCGGCTCGGGACGCGGTTCGGCTCGGGAGAAGCGACACGGGGCCAAAGAAATGTTGCTGAAAACGATGCTTCGTTTTCTGCAGAAACGAAGTGAAAGGTATGTAGTTTAAATAACATGCGTTTATAAATTGCAATTGATAGATAGATCTATCATAAGGGATTGGTCGGACCCAACCCTAGTATAATAGAGATCTTGGCTAGGGTTTGTTTCCTTTAGGGCCAGACTTAAAATCGTTTTATGTTGATTTCTCTGCTGTTGTTTTGATAACTTCGTTCGCCCGACTTAGGCCGGACGTCGTATTTATGGCCCTAAGAACCCAGAAAACCCTACAGTGGTATCAGAGCCATTGGTCTACATTGATCTATAGATTTGCAATTTATAAATTGTATATGATACAGCATGCTTCTCTATCAGATGGAGGTTTTATTTAAACTTTAATAATTTCGTTATAAAGCAACGTTTTATTTTCGAAAATTGTTTTTGAAAATTAGATTTAATTTTATTTTAAAATTAAATCTTTAAAATTATGTGATAATTTTTGAAAGTAACTTAAAATTATGAGATAAAATTTAGGTTGCATGTTGAGCGAGAAAATTTTATCAGATAAATTTTAATTGCTTTTTTATTATACTAAATTGTTTAGTTAATAATTTTTAATGGTTATATTAGTGATTTTGATTATGTGATAATTCAAGAAAACTATTAGGATATCCATTAAAACCTTTCAGAAAATTATGAGATAATTTTTGGACATGTAATGATTTAAAAATTGTTGCACCATATTAAATTCTTGTTTAGGGTAAGCCTCTCCTACTTATTATTTTAATTGCTCTAATGATAATTTCGAACAAAAGGCTATGATTTAAATTATTGCAACTTGAATTTAAAAATGCCTAATACCTGATTAGGGTAGCACCTTAAAAATCCTTATAGTTGATAAGGACATTAATAAAAGTTATTAACCAATCCTTATAATTTCGAATTTTAGGATTCAACTAGTTGATAGGATTAACTAGTTTTAATGAAGCCATTTCTAATCGAACGGGACGCATATGAATAATAAGTTTCCTTTAATAAACCATGATTCGATCAAGTGTGTTTTGACTAGTGTTGAAGATCACCATAGCTTGACTTGGGATAGTGATCATGGCCTAGTCAAATCCATGGATGTTTTGCTGGACCGCTGACCGGCGCCCCGCGTGATATGCGCGGCGGCGCGGTGTCGTTTACCGCAAGTTTCACGGTTAGTGTAGGGTGCGGGAATATCGAACTCAGGGAGGCGAGGTTGTACTTGGGTCAGGTAGGACCTAAATCACCCCGAGGGGCGAGCTAGCCCGAATCGGTGGTTGGTTGTCACGAAAGGAAATGAAAGCGTATGAACAAAAAGAAAGTAAACCCGGGACTTTGGTTTCCGACCCGACGAGAGACTCTCGCCGCTACGGCCTACGGGTATGGATAGCGATCGGGATTAGGGTCTAATGGTGAGACGTTGCCTCTGAAAGTGGTACCGGCGTCCAATGGGCCCGATATTCCGGTCGGTGCCCAGGATGATACACCGGACTTCCCGGATTCGATCAGTAGGCACTCCCGTGTCCATAAACACTGATCGATCCCGGGAGCACTAAGTCCGCAACGATATCTCCCGACGTCTCATCCTGCCGCTCCCGCGTGCTAGGATTCGGCGTCAACGCTAAAGGCGTGAGCTTTGGCTAGGGAGTCAACCGCCAAGTTTATTCCCCCTTGGCCCGACGGTCAAAGGCGGTCTTTTTCCCGCCGATGACAATGAAACGCCCCGCGTAACCGTTAGATTCCTACTCCCTATCGATTTCCTAACCCTATGGACGCATCGGGAAGAGCCCCCGAAGGGGCTTCCACCAAAATCCCAGATTTGGGAACTACTCACAAAAATTCATGAAAAAGCAATCTAAATGAAATTTAACCGTTAGAATCATAATCAGACAATTGCAATGCGGAAGTAAAGGAGTAGTAAAGACAATACTAAAAAATTAGAAAGATCTGAAAACTTACTTAAGAGTAACAATTACAGCCGTCACAAGGAAATAAAACAGTAAAAAAATACAACTCTCCCGTTTCTGGAACCCTAGGGGTCCTATATATAGATTTTCGGATCAACCGATCGGGTGACAAGTCAACCGATCGGTTGATCCGTTACAGATAAATTACAGAAAACGGCGAGTTTTCACCCGATCTCACGAACCGATCGGGTGAGTTCTTGAGCGACCGGTTGGATCATGGAGCAGTCGGGTGAACCGGTCGGTTCGACGCCCGTGTCTGCAGCTCTTTTTCTCAGCTACAGATGAACCGATCGGGTGAGAGTCACCCGATCGGTTGGAATTCTGCTCGAAAAGACAGAGAACAGCCGCCCACAGAACCGGTCTGTGAACCGGTCGGGTGACTTCTTCGTGAGCTGCGGTAGCGACCGGTTGGTGCACGCGTGCATCACCCGATCGGTTGGAGATGACCAACCGACCGGGTGAGGGGCAGAAAGATGAATACTTCGTCGTTTGACCCCCTGGATCACGCGTGACTTCTCCCGTTGCTCCGGGGACTTGGGATATCATCGTAAAAGGTCCCCTACGTGGTCGAACTCCTGCAATCATGGACAAACAAAGAAAAGTGAAAGAAAACGGGAAAACATACGAAAACGAATAAGAGACGGCGGAAAACACGGAGAAACACAAAAGAAAACATGCGTGAATATATGAAATATAGACACACGTCAAAATCCCCCAAGCTGAACTCTTCCTCGTCCTCGAGGAAGACGAGTGAGAGTAGGGGCTCGGAAGGGAAAAATAGAGAGGAAGAAAGAAAAAGAAAACTCTAAGCCCTAGATCGTCCATCAGAGCCATCAAAATCAAAAACGACACACCTAGCAAGCAAACGCCAAATCACACCACTAAACCTAGGAAAGCGAGTCCAAATAAGTGTCGTGGGTCCACGCAGTGAAGCGCGAGTGAGCGTGGCCGTGTGCTAGCAAATGGTGAAGCTTTCTACGATGTGCAATGAGGCTCGATATACACAAATCCAAGAAATGACCCAAAATATCGATCCGAATTGAATTGAGCCGCGAATATAAGTTCAATCATGCATGAGAAGAGTGGGAAGAGAAGCGTATCATGCATCGGGTCTCCACAACTAGGGTCAAGGAAATCACGCCACTATAGCCAAGATACAAGCTAAATAGCTCCTAAGCCAAGCGTTTTCGATAACGACGGAGGTTGAGATGATGTGGAGAAGAACACTCGGTGCAAATTCTCGCCTTCCCTTTATTCTCGGCAAGTAGGAAATATTCACATGGGGATTTTTTTGGGTTTTGGGTATTTGCATAATTTTTTTGGCTTTTTGGCTATACAATCTTTTTCTTTTCTTTTCTTTTTGGGTTTTTCATTTCTTTTCTCCCATTTTTTGGCTTTTTGGTTTTTTCGGCTATACACTTGTGTACTCTCCCAAGTGGGGGAACGGTACACGACGAGGGGATTTGCACCAAGTAAAACAAAAAAGAAGTCGAAATCTAAACACTCGGGCAAAGGCGGCTATTCTTGCTAAATAGAGCTCAGGCTAATTCGGTTATCCTAGTCCTTAGTTGTGGAATCCCGACGCATGCGAAATGAAGTATACGATATATATATATCATGCATATAGAAGCAGACATTAGAAGCAAATACCGCATATTCAATATCGGAGCATGATAATCTAGGGGTCATTCCTGGACATGTATATAAAGTAAAATCACAAGGCAGAAGCACACCAATTGCTAGTCACGACACACGACTCACAAAAAGCTAAGTGGACCCACGATGCGTGAAATGCAAGAGGACTCGGAATCCTAAGGTTAGTGAGTGTGATTATCGATGCAATGCTAGGTGTGTGTGACTTTATGGCGATTCATCATAGGATTCATCTCTAGGAGAAAGAGCTAGAAAAAAGAAGAAAAGAAAAAAAAGAAAAACACGATGGAAGACGACACAAAAAACGAAAAAGAAGGACACAAACGACGCACACAGTGCGACTCCCCCAAGCTGAAGTTTGCATTGCCCTCAATGCAATATGAGTGAGTACGGGAGGGCAATGAAAATGGGGGGGGAATAAGCACAGACACGAAAAGAAATGAAAACGAGGAAAACACATAGATGAAAATGAAAAAGAGAGAAAGATTGAGAACAAAATCAAACAATACGAAAAGAAAAGTAAAGATAAAATCACACGACACGACACTCAAAAAGTGAAAAACAAGCACACACACACACACAAAAATGAGAAAAACAAACAAAACACGACAGCACACCGAAATAGACTTCCCCCAAGCTAGACCAGAAAGTGCTAGCGAAATGATATAATCAATGAAATCTAGATATATGCAAGGGGTAATCAGAAACAAAAGAGGGGAAATCAGAAAGCAGCAGAAGGTGAGTCCTCGTCATCCTCGGAAGAGGGCGTGGATGGGTGGTCGGGGGAGGCAGGGGGTGTGCGGAGAAGTGGGGAATGAGGTGAGGGTATAGGGGCAGTGGTGGTGTGAACTATGGGAGGAGTGTCGGTGGTGGTGGGTGGTGGTGGTAGGAAGGCGATCAAGGCTGTGGTGAGAGGAATAGAAATGGAGGAAGTGGATGTGGTGGTGACGGTAGTGGGAGGTGGTGGGAGGGATCTGGAGCGTACCGGTAATTTCCTCCGGCGCACGTATGGAGTGACGGAGGAGGATGGAGGTAGCGTGAGTGCGGTGGAAGTGGTCGGGAGGGGTGAAGTGGATGCCGGGATGGGATGTGAAGAGGGAGGAGAAGAATGTGGTGAGGGGGGTGATGGATGTGGAGAAGTGTGGGAGTGTGGAGGAGAAGATCGCCTGGGTGGTGAAGGTGGAGGCGGTGAAGGTGGAGGCGGTCCGTGGATATGAGTAAGAAGGCGGAGAATGGCGGCCACATTCCTCTCAAGTGCGAGGAAACGTGGGTGAGTAAGAAAGGAGGATGGTGATGGGTCCGAGGAAACAGAGGACATGGCGAGCTCACGAAGGGCGGCGACCTCCCTCTCAAGTCCTAGACGGGCAGATACCTGACGGCGACCAAAAGACGTAGACTGACGCGAGGCAGAGGTGGTGCCGCCAGGTAAGGTCGAAGAGGTGCTGGCGGCAGTGGTCATGCCAGCACAGGAGACAAGGCCAGAAATGGCCGCAAGGAGGTGCTCAGACGTGATCGGTCCCGGAGCAGAAACGGGACGACTCGGGCCAGCCCCTAAATCTCCCGCAGACGCAGGGATATCCTGCTCGCCTAAGTGGGCGGCAGGGGACGGTGATCTGCGTGCGCCAGCGGGGAGAAAAGGAAGATTCAACCCCGCAAAGAAGTCGGGATCAGGAGGGAAAGTCCAATCTCCCACGAGAGCAATGGGCATGCGAGCGGGGTTGGGCAGAATGGTGTAAGGGGCTGGGGGTGGCCATAGTTGAAGATGTAGCGGCCAGCTGAGTAGGGTCTAATCATGTGAATGTGCCGCAGGACGTCAATATCAAGACGTGATGGTCCTGCGGCAACAGGAAGATTGTTGGGGGGGATATTGAATTGGGGGTAAGAGCATATGATAGTGATGATGCCCCCGCAACAAAACTTTCCCTTACCGGCCCGGCTAATCTCGAGTAGCTTGTGAACAAGCCAATCGCCGCCATGAATGGGGACGGTAGGGGCCCTGAAGCTAACTCCATCATCATCCCGGACATAAGGAAAAGTCATGGCCCAAAGGATAAAAAGATCGGGGATAGTCACAGTGCCTGACTCGTCCCTAGGAAACAATGTGGAAGAGATGATCCTGTGGGCTAGACGAAACACGGGATGAATGATGGAGGAGGCCTTGGCCCGACCTCGGGGGTAGTCACCGATCAATGTGAGGCGGAACCAGAATTGATCGACGCTAA
Organism: Scilla litardierei; assembly: GCA_030789695.1. Taxonomy (NCBI): domain Eukaryota; kingdom Viridiplantae; phylum Streptophyta; class Magnoliopsida; order Asparagales; family Asparagaceae; genus Scilla; species Scilla litardierei. The sequence goes on from CM061133.1 coordinate 255,515,941, forward strand.
ATTCGGGCATGTACCCATGGTGTCTGATAGAATCATCCCCGAGATTGGGGAAACCAAATATATCATTAATCGTGTTCAGGGTTGTGGTGACACTACGGTTACGCACCCGGAATCTAACGATCGACCCGGACTCTAAAACAAGTGTGGAGAGGAATTCGAGTGTGAGTGCCGGGTGGGAAGTGGCAGATGCATTAAGGAAGGCTAACCATCCTAAGTTGCCGAAAAGATATTCGATCTCGGTGAAGACACCGAGATCGAGAAGTGTTTGTGCATGCGGGAATTTAGTAGATAGATGCCCTCGAGCATTAAGCCTGCGGTAAAAGTCTTTGTGCTCCTGGTTCCGGAAGATATACCCATGCGGGCCCAACATTGGGTCCACAGGGGGGATAATAGGTGGAGGAGGGCCAAGTGTAAGTGCTCGTGTACGGGAAGGAGGGCGCGTTTGTTTTCGTCTCTTTCGAGACGGCTCCTCTTCCCTCATGATTCCTTTTCCCTTATCCTTATCTTTAGCCATGTGTGTGTGTATGAGCAAGAATTAGTGCAAAAAATCGTGGATGCACACTAACACAAGCCAACAAGCAAGCACAATAAACAGGGCAAATATATAAAATAAGAATAGGAGTGAGTTTACCCAAGCGGAGTGGTGGAGCTTGCTCGTTGGTGCCCCACACTGTTCAGCGAGAGTATCGTGGAGCCGCGGTGAACTCCTTTGGCAAAAATTTTCGAAATGGAGGTGGATTTGGGAAAATTAGGTCAAAAATCCGGAATGGGAGGAGAGAGATGGTGTAGATGATGGAGGGGTTGATGAAGGAGGTGGAGAGTGGGAGTAATGGGGGAGTAGAGGGCGTGGGGGAGTGAAGATCGGTTGTTGGCGAAGAGGGGAAGGCGAATCGACGGCGAGATTCGCGATCGGGCGAGGGCGGAAACGAGCGGGCGTCGGGGGGTATTTATAGGGTTTTAAGTCGAACCGATCGGGTGACTTGTCACCCGATCGGTTGACGGTTAGGTCGAAAATTTTGCCGAAGAAATGCTACAGGCGAACCGATTGGTTGACTTGTCAACCGATCGGTTGGCCGCTCCACTAAATTTCCCGAGAACTTAGGGCTTCTCACCCGGTAGGTCAACCGATCGCGCTCAAACTCAACCGATCGGTTGATATTCCTCAAAATTTTCCGAGAGTTCTCCCCAGCTCACCCGGTCTGCCACCCGGTCTCTTCATTACTCAACCGATCGGGTCATATGGGGACAGATCTCGGCATGTATCTGATACGTCCCAACCGATCGGGTGAGATGTCACCCGATCGGTTGAGGCTTGTTTCCTGCAAAAACCCAGAGATTTGATTAAGTCCCCGAACGGATGTCCTCGCGGCTGATTTTATTTATAAAAATAGAGAAAATAAAGTAAAAGATAACGCTAAAAATTTAAGAAAAAGTTTAGAACATGGGTTGCCTCCCATGAAGCGCACTTGTTTAACGTCGTTGGCTCGACGCCCGCAAGAGATGCTCATGGTGGCTGATACGGGTGATGCCCAAACTTAGGCATCTCTTCCTTGTTGGAGCTGAAGGCGCTCGGGGTAGTCAGCGGCTGGAAAAGTACTTGCTCGACCACCCTCCCTTTGTTCTTGAGATCCGGGGGCTTTTCCTTGGTGTTGGCGCTTCCCGCCATCTTCTTCAGGATTCGGACCTTGTCTTTAGTGAGGTCCGTAAGCTCTTTCCCCGTTCTCCTTACAGGAGGAAACTTGGGGAACCCGGGAGGGGTCGTTCTCGCTGCACTCGGTCCTCCAGCAGCTTCTTTGTCTTCGGGGCCTTCTTCATCTTCAGAATTCCCCAAGTCATCGGGGGGGTTTCTCAGGAGAATCTCCCAGGAGCTCTCCTCTACAGCCTTTTCTTCTTCTATCTCCAGCAAATTACACCGGAGGTCATCAGGAGGGTCGGGGTGCTTCATGGATAGTCCCAGGTCAAACTCAACTTTCTCTCCGCTGACGTTCAAGGAGAGTTTTCCGTTCTTCACATCTATAAGAACGCCAGCAGTGGCCATGAAAGGCCGTCCCAAGATAATGGGGGTGTGTGCGTCTTCAGGCATGTCCATGACTACAAAGTCCACAGGCACATGCACCCCTCTCACATTCACGGGGAGATCATCAACAATTCCCACCGGATATTTGACCGACCGGTCAGCTAGTTGTAGGGTCATCCCGGTGGGCTCCAAATCACCCATTCCTATCCTTCTGTACATCGACAAGGGCATCAAGATAACACTCGCTCCTAGATCGACGAGTGCACGATTAATCTTCACAGCCCCGATCGTGCAAGGGATAGAGAAGCTCCCCGGGTCCTTGAGCTTTGGCGGGTTATCCCTCTGGATAAGAGCGCTACATTCTGCCGTCAGCACCACTTTCTCTTTTCTCGACCCCTTGGTCACCAAATCTTTCAAGAATTTTGCATAGGAGGGGATTGTCTCGATTGCCTCCAAGAAGGGGATCTGCAGGCTTAGGTCCTTGACCATGGCGAAGAACTTCCCATATTTCTCATCAATTTTCGCCTGAGCCAACCGTTGTGGAAATGGCACAACGGGTTTATATACTCTTGGGCTCTCTTCCTTCTCCTTCTTCTCTTCTTCAGACACTCCCTCCGGAGCCATGGGATTTGATGACGAAGCACCGGTGTCGTTTAATTTTTCAGTCGGTCTCTCGACGACCAATGGTGCTTCCGGGTTGCTAGGGGGCACTCTAGTAGGGATTTGTGTCCCGCTTCTCAGAACGATAGCGGACACATTCGCGTGCTCGTGCACGAGTGCCGATGTTTGTGTTGCTCCCCTCGGGTTCACCTCTGGTTGTGGCGGCAATTGGTTTTGTGACCTAGCAAGGTTCGCCACCTGTAATCCCAGTTGGGTTACTTGGTCCGTGAGGGTTCGCTGGCCCATTTCCAGCTTTTGGTTGAATCTCTCCGGGTTGATAATATATTGAGTCAAGAGAGACTCAACCGGAGAGACGGCCCTCTGTTGGCCATACTGCTGCTGCTGGAACGGCTGCTGATTCCTGGGAGCGTACGTTTGTTGCTGAGGTTACTGCTGAAACGGTTGCAGCTGACCCTGATTCTGCGGTGGTCTAGCCGGCTGATAGATTTGTTGCTGCGGCTGCTGAGGCGGCGAGGGCTGAAATGGTGGGCGGTAACTGAAATTCGGGTGGTTCCGGTTGTTGGGAGAGTAGGCCGGGTTGGAATTTGTCCTTGGCGGATATGGCGCATTCCCCGTGGGGTTGTAAAATAGTGCGCTCGCCTGATCCAACGGTGGTGAGATGTCACCACCGTCGAATTCCCCGAGGAATTCGGACTCTACCGCAGAAACTTGCTGTGTACCGGCCCCACCGGCTCCTACCATCAGTGCGAAGATCTGGGTCGAAAGCAAGTCGAACTTGCTTGAAAGTTTGTCGACGTCCTCGACTCTGTGTATACCCCCAGTTCTTGGTGTGGCTCTCTCGTCGCACCACCGCTCATTGTTGGATGCCATGTTTTCCAGAATATTCCCGGCATCTTCCTCGCTTCTAGACATGAAGGAACCCCCAGCCGCGGCGTCCATAGAAGATTTAAGGTCATCCCTCAACCCATTGTAGAACAGATTGATAATCTACCACTTCGGAAGCTCATGGTGAGGGCATCTTCTTTGCATCTCTTTATATCTCGTCCAAGCTTCATGCAAGGACTCGTGGCTGGCCTGGGAGAAGGAGGAGATCTCACTCCTCAACTTCATGGTCTTCCCCGGAGGAAAGAACTTCGTCAGAAAAGCATTGGAGAGCTTCTCCCAGGTGTTGAAAGTATTGGGGTCCTTCCCCCTTAACCACTGCTTGGCTTTGTCCCGCAAAGAGAAAGGGAACAGCTTCAGACGGATAGCCTCTGTAGTGACACTATTAATTCGGAAGGTGTCACACTTCTCCAAGAAGGAGTCCAGGTGCTCTATCGGGCTCTCCATGGGCGCACCCGCAAACTGGTCCTGCTGGATCCATGTCAGTAGAGACGGCTTCAGCTCAAAGCTTTGGGCCGCAATAGCTGGAGATCGGATGGCGGAAGTTGACTCGATGGAGGGCATCGAGTACTCCAACAGAGACTTGTGAGGTGGGGTGTTCTCCTCCATGGATTCGGGATCTTCCCTTCTTCGCTTTTCGGCGGCCAAACGCCTAAGGGTGGCGTTAATCTCTGGATCGAGGGGAATCAAGTCGTCAAGACTCCTTGAACTCCTGCGCATGAAAAACAACAGACACCCGTGAAGCGACAAGTGGGAAAGAAACAGATAAAATAAGAAATAAAAATGAGAAAAACAAATAAGAAAAAGAAAAAGGAGAATGCGAAAATTATCGCGAGGTAGGGATGTGAGCTAGACACGAGGGTTCAAGAGATCCTAAAATATCAAGCACGTTGCCTCCCCGGCAACGGCGCCATAAACTTGACCGGCGCCCCGCGTGATATGCGCGGCGGCGCGGTGTCGTTTACCGCAAGTTTAACGGTTAGTGTAGGGTGCGGGAATATCGAACTCAGGGAGGCGAGGTTGTACTTGGGTCAGGTAGGACCTAAATCACCCCGAGGGGCGAGCTAGCCCGAATCGGTGGTTGGTTGTCACGAAAGGAAATGAAAGCGTATGAACAAAAAGAAAGTAAACCCGGGACTTTGGTTTCCGACCCGACGAGAGACTCTCGCCGCTACGGCCTACGGGTATGGATAGCGATCGGGATTAGGGTCTAATGGTGAGACGTTGCCTCTGAAAGTGGTACCGGCGTCCAATGGGCCCGATATTCCGGTCGGTGCCCAGGATGATACACCGGACTTCCCGGATTCGATCAGTGGGCACTCCCATGTCCATAAACACTGATCGATCCCGGGAGCACTAAGTCCGCAACGATATCTCCCGACGTCTCATCATGCCGCTCCCGCGTGCTAGGATTCGACGTCAACGCTAAAGGCGTGAGCTTTGGCTAGGGAGTCAACCGCCAAGTTTATTCCCCCTTGGCCCGACGGTCAAAGGCGGTCTTTTTCCCGCCAATGACAATGAAACGCCCCGCGTAACCGTTAGATTCCTACTCCCTATCGATTTCCTAACCCTATGGACGCATCGGGAAGAGCCCCCGAAGGGGCTTCCACCAAAATCCCAGATTTGGGAACTACTCACAAAAATTCATGAAAAAGCAATCTAAATGAAATTTAACCGTTAGAATCATAATCAGACAATTGCAATGCGGAAGTAAAGGAGTAGTAAAGACAATACTAAAAAATTAGAAAGATCTGAAAACTTACTTAAGAGTAACAATTACAGCCGTCACAAGGAAATAAAACAGTAAAAAAATACAACTCTCCCGTTTCTGGAACCCTAGGGGTCCTATATATAGATTTTCGGATCAACCGATCGGGTGACAAGTCAACCGATCGGTTGATCCGTTACAGATAAATTACAGAAAACGGCGAGTTTTCACCCGATCTCACGAACCGATCGGGTGAGTTCTTGAGCGACCGGTTGGATCATGGAGCAGTCGGGTGAACCGGTCGGTTCGACGCCCGTGTCTTCAGCTCTTTTTCTCAGCTACAGATGAACCGATCGGGTGAGAGTCACCTGATCGGTTGGAATTCTGCTCGAAAAGACAGAGAACAGCCGCCCGCAGAACCGGTCTGTGAACCGGTCGGGTGACTTCTTCGTGAGCTGCGGTAGCGACCGGTTGGTGCACGCGTGCATCACCCAATCGGTTGGAGATGACCAACCGACCGGGTGAGGGGCAGAAAGATGAATACTTCGCCGTTTGACCCCCTGGATCACGCGTGACTTCTCCCGTTGCTCCGGGGACTTGGGATATCATCGTAAAAGGTCCCCTACGTGGTCGAACTCCTGCAATCATGGACAAACAAAGAAAAGTGAAAGAAAACGGGAAAACATACGAAAACGAATAAGAGACGGCGGAAAACACGGAGAAACACAAAAGAAAACGTGCGTGAATATATGAAATATAGACGCACGTCAACCGCAAGGATGCGAATTATGATTATGTGACAACGTCGATTATATCTAGTCAATTATGTTAAAAATCTTCTAAATATATCCGCAAGCGCACGGTGTCGTGTGAACACGAGGATGCAAGGGTTTGGAATCTGAGATAGGTATCATGTTTCGTGTAGAAGTGAGAGAAATATGGTGAGTGAAATGAGCGAATAGATAAGGATAATTCAGTGGAAGAGAGGGCTAGGGCTAGCATATCACCGCTATTGCAAGGATTTAAGCAATGGACCAAATTTCTCTACACAAGGATTGTTGATGCTGAAAAGGGCTAGGCCTCAATCCTCGTCCCCTCAACGTCAAACCATGAGATATGTGACTCGGATCATAGGTTGGATCCCTATCGTAACCCCAATGGTTAGTCGTGAGCTACGATATTTGTAATTCTAGTGAGGGTGCCCGATTAGTCGTCGGCGCCGGGTACTAGATGGTTAATCCTCCATTAGGAGCATCAAATCCAAACCTCAAGGGTTAGTTGCTGATCGAGATTATATAGAATCCTGACGGAGTGGATTGAATGAGGCTCAATATCCAACCTATAACAGGACTACAATCGACATTTGGGTTGATATTTGGGGTGATCCAATGCAATCATTCCTCACGATAAGGCTCTACATATCACTAGCCTATACGAATACTCACTAATCATTATGAAACAAAGAGAAATCATCTTAGGGTTACACAGTGAGAGATATGAGAGACAACACAAGATAATTGATCATATGGAGATTCCAATAGAGTTTTAGAGTTACAAATGCAAAGATTAAGGTTTAAAAATATTACTATACTTGAAGAAAGAAATAAAAACCCTATAGAAATTCTGCTCCCTAAGAGCTTGTTGAAAACTTACCAAATCCTCCCAAAATTTGCCCCCTAGCTGTGAGAGCAGATTTTCTTTTAAGTAATGGTGAGCGCACAGCCGTGCTAAATAGCAGCACGTTCGTGCCAAGCTCTAATCTCATCCTTAGGTCGAGCAAGCACACGGCTGTGTCGCCTTTCGGCACGGCCGTGTGTGCTGGGAGGCGGCACGGCCGTGTGTGCTGCTCCTAGCGACCTTGATCACCATCAGGTTTCGCTCCAGACGAACGACCGTGCGCATGGTTGTGCAAGCCGTCTGTGTATTTTTAGAGTTCTCTGGAATAATTAGCACAGCCATGTGTGTTATCCGTGCAAATGAGAGGCTCTTCTGTCTTTTGTCAGGGAATTAGCACGACCATGCGGTTTTCCGCACGGCCGTGCCGCTAAGGCACCAGACCTAGCCTGCACTCTGATACACTTGCACGGTCGTGCGTGTCGCAGCACAGTCGTGTGACATGTAGGCATGTTTCTTTTGGCTTTTAATTGACTCCAACCTTCATCTTTTCTTCTCATTGGTTCTACCATCATCCTTTTCTGTCGTTACACGCATTTTCCTCCTGAAATATAGAGAACATTTCCAAATAGTGAAAGCAGACAAAACATGTGGAAAGTGAATGTAAAATGCGGTTATAAATATAGAAGTGGATGGGAAAAGGTAGGGGGAAAGGTGTAAAATATTTGCTCAACATGCTTCGTGAGTGAAAAGAACTTCGTAGCCTTTATCGCATAATTGACTAATGCTTATCAAGTTATGTTTGAGTCCTCTAACTAAACTGACATTTTCAATAATGGGTTTTGCAGTATTACTGACATTGCCTATTCCAATTATCTTTTCTTTTTTTTGTCCCCGAAGGTCACCGTTCATCCGTCTACCATCTTTAGGGAGCTTAGCAATTTATCGTTCCAAGTCACATGTGCGGTGCATCTGCTATCAATGATCCATAACTTCTTGAATTACTCCTGAAATAAAATATCTTAAATATATTGGTACCCACTAAAGATTGGGTCCATAATGTTAGTTATCAAAACATTCATTCTTTTCTACTTTTATTTTAGGGTATTAAGAAATAATTATTATGTGCATGAATACCCGAAGGAGTTATAACATATGTGTTCAACGATTTGGAATCCAAATCCTATTTGGATTTGATTTTCCATGAACAAAAGGAATCATTATAAAAGTCATGCATGCTTCTAACTAAATTAGGAATACAAAAAATTTTTGTCATGCAAGCCTAAGTGTTCCATATCATATTATTTTTAACACTGTGTGCAACATGTGATTTGTGCGCAAAATGTGATTTTTGATTAGTGTTGTGAACAACATTTTTGTGTGCTATAGTGTGAGCATTTCGAGCATAAGATTTACTCTTTTTGGCATGTCTCCCATATATAAAAGCGTGATTGCTTTTATTATGCAAACTATTTTTAGGAGCATGTGCATCGTGTGGTGAGATAACATGCTTATGAGTGGGAGAATTCTTAATTGTATGCATTAAATCTTCATGTTTGAGCTTGCTAGCATATAAATTATTTTCATGAATATTTACACTCTCATTTACCAGAGAAATATATAATACATGCTTTTTATTTAGAAGATCGTGATCATGTACTAATGTATCGTATCTATCTTTAAGACATTTAAAATCATGCATCAATGTGTTGTGTCCATCATTATTGTGAACCAAGATACTACGTCCATTTTTCAAACATTCGTGTTCATGCATAACATTATCATAATTCGTTTTCAAGGATTTGTAGTTGTTCTCCAACTTTGTATTCCTTTTCCTTAAATCTTTCAAATTCATTGCGAAGTGTACATAAGCATCCTCAATATCAAATTCATCTTCAGAATCACTAACCTCAATGTCCTCTTGTTGATCTGACATTAGACATATTTCATTTCGAAAGTTTTCCTCATTGCTCTCTTGGATCGTTTGTGTCTTCATGTGTTGTCCTTCAATTTTAAGCTCTCCATACTTTTCTTCCAACAATTTCATGATTTGTTGCGGGGTCATGGCTCCTAAAATCTCATTAACAATATTATTAGTTAAACAGGAATAAAGTAAGTGCATTACCTTTACGTTCATCGAGTACTCTATCTTTTGAGATGGTGTCCACATTGATTTGGGGATGGAAGGGACTTTGTAGATCTCTTGCATGAAGATCATGTATTTGATGTTCTCGACCCCCAAGTATACATTCATTCTCTTTTTCCAGGTAGAAATGTTTGCGTCGCTGAAATTGATTGATGACATCACCTTAACCTTAATGCGCTGATACCAAGTGTTGGATCTTGTGGATGTCAGACAACACTAGAAGGGGGTTGAATAGTGTTGTACACAAAGTAATAAAATTCTTTGCGAAATTAAGACCCTTCTTTTGTTGACTAATTCTCAAATGAGGGTTACCTCAATTTGCACTTGATCAACGCAAATATTATTAAGCTTGTAAGATTAATGAGTTACATTGGAAATAAATAACACAATCAATAATAATGAGTGTGAGAGAGATAGAGAGAAAAAATAGATACACAACGCAAACTCAGCAATTTATCCTGGTTCTCCGCCCTGGGTACGTCCAGTCCCCAGCCTCGCTTGGGATTTAATCCACTATTGCAAACTGCAATACAATCACCTAGCTTCTCTCGCTGGGAATTTCCAACACACACCTAGTTACAACCAATAAGGGTTTCCAACACCAATTTCCCTAAATACGAGAATTACAAACCACAAAGTCGTCACCAAAGACTTTACAATAAATCTGAGAATAAATACAAGATTTCCTAAAGCCAAGAGTATATATATGTGAAATGTGGCTAAGAAATCAAAAATACCTTTTGATCAAATAAATGATATATATGAACATGATTTAATAAAAAAGAATTGCCTTGAACTTGGTTCTCTAAAATGAGCACTGGGCTTTAAAGATCAAAAGATCAAGTTTTAATCTTTTTAAAAAAATTAACTTTAAAACACAAATATTAAAAAGAAACTTGTATTTTGAATCTCAATAAAGAAAAGCTTTAAGCTTGGAGATCAAAACAAGTTTTCAAAGGCTGAAAATAAATTGACAAGTATGAGTATAAGAGAATTAAAAACAATAGCCTTTTTCCAAAATAAAGAACAATTGAGAGCTTTGAGCACTTTGAGCAAAGAGAGAGTTTTCATTTGATATGAAATTGTTGTATAAAAACTTCTGAAATATCTGTTATTTATAGAGAAATAATAGCATAAATCTGCACAAAATCAGCTCAAAATCAGCTTAAAAAGTCTCCTCTAACGGCTAATTAACAGCTAGCTCAAATTCAAATCGAATTTCCAAATCTGTCAAGAGTTGACCCAAATAATCGGCTATTCTAGAGAATAGGCTGTTATGTCACCCAGATAGTCGGTCATTTTCAATAATAGCTAGCTATTATTTTGATAGCGAGTTTGGAGTAAAATCTTCTTGACAGTAGTCGGCTATCTGAGCTAAATAGTCAGTTATTTCTGATACTCTTGTTTTCTACTTAAAAATACTTGAAAAAATTTATAAAAATTATATTAAAGTATTGTAACATATAGTATATTTTAAAATTATTTTTCAAGAAATTTTGTGTGTGTATAAGATATACTTTAGCTTTTACATTTCCAAGTAAATAACTCACTTAGACCCACATCACTAGCTCTTGATCTTCAATCTTCGACTTGAGCCATCTCCTCTTGATTTAGTCTTCATATGCTTTATGATTCTGAGTCTTCATATTCTTCAATTCGAGGCTCGAAAATAGACTTTCGATTGTGGCTTTTAAGTTCTTCAATTTGCTTCCCAATGCTATATGATCTTCATGGTTTATAAAATAATTCTTTGTTACATATATACACTTGAATTAAATATATTAGTACACATATCACTTGTGCACATCATCAAAATCCACTGGGTGGGTTTCAATATCTGAACACTAAGAAGCCTAGGAAACCCATGGAAAAGAGATTTTTAGATACATAAGCTCTCCATTTAGCATATATGATGTGAACATGTCTTCTTCTAGTTTTAGCGACTCTAACGTTACATGTTTTTATTGTAAGAAGAAGTGACATTTCATCCATGATTGCTTTGTTCGTATTTATCCAGAGAATTTCGTATGACATATTTGATGTGTCAGGAGATTTCTATTGGATCATGACATCATGGACTATTTTATCGTTTGCATGAACATATGTTAGTCATTGATATCATTGTTTAGAAATTCATACTTTATGTTATTAATGTTATTGAAATCTTGATGAGCTTTTTTGTATGAAATTTGTCAGAAATCTTAAAACCCTTAAATATGATTTTGATGATGACATTTTATGTTGATGAAGAATCCACATACTCAAATTGTGCACGATTGATTGCACATTGTTAGCATGCTTAATTGTTTAAATTTTTTTGAGTTGATATAGCATATAATTTATGGAAAATTGTTGGATGATGTTTAAGGCTTTAAAAGATTGAACTCTTTTTTATTGTCTTGACATATACATATGATTCTTTTAGGATGAATTCAGTAATTGGAGCCGAATATATAGATGCCTTCATGCGTCACTATTCTTAGACAACAATATAGTAAAAGAAAAAGGAAAAATAAAGAGAGAAAAAATTGGCAAAAATTGGCCAAAGAAAAAGAAAAAGAAAATGAGATGGAAATATGAAACTATTTTCAATACCAGCAGCTAATAACCGGATTTCGAGGGTGTGTTGAGCAATGTGCATGATTGTGGTAGAAGAAGTAACAATTTCATACAGCTCAACTCTAAAGGACCAAAATTTAACATCATTGTATCCTATGTTGGTTGTCTCTCTGCATCATACTAGATAGTTATTCCAAAGAGATGAATTTAGAAAAAATTGTGTAAGACAATTTATATGTTTGATTTTTTCGGTTATCTAAACATGTACCAATGATTCAAGTAAGTTAGTTGATGATAGCTTCTTTTTATATTTAAGCAATGACTGTATGCTTTCGATGATTCATAACATTGTGCATATTTTGAGTTTGTGGTGAGTACACATTAATATGAAAGTGTCTTTATCAATTTTGTGTTTCTTCGATATGCTAATTTTGTTTCATGTCTCTTGCTTAAAAATTTAAATGAAGTTGATGATATTCTATTATACATGATTATCCTTCTCGACTAATGTAAAAGGTAGGAGACGAATAGAAAATTTTGAGAAAAAATTTTGAGAAAAATTTGAGAGATTAAGATGCATGGATTTAGAGGGAGCTTGTCACATTTTTTTATGCAGTGCACACATATAGGGAGAGCACTATATCATGTTCATGATCTTGTGCTCTATTTGACTTGCTCGATATTTAGTTATCTTAATTTTTCTATGTTTGTTTACCATCATCAAAATGGGGAGATTGTTGGCCTAAGTTAACTCACTAACTAAGGTCAAACCTTAATTTTGATAATGCCAAACAAGTCATTTGGCTCTAATAAATCTATTTAGTGAGTTCCAAGTCAAAAGGAGGTCAAACAAAGCTAAAATGGGCAAAACACGATTTTGCACAGCCGTGCAAAACCAGTATGGATGTGTCACAGTCTGCACTCCTGAAGAAAAATCTACGGTTGATTTGGCACAACTGTGACAAAACCGCATGGCTGTGAAAACCCTGAACAAGGTATTTTTCCTTTGGCACAGCTGTGCCAAATGAACATGGTCGTGCCACATATGAAGAAAGTCAGATTAGCTCAGATTAGACCAGTTTGACCAGTCAAACTTCCAGATTTGACTTCCTAAGATGGCTCTAAGAGAACAAGTTGATATCGAAGACTATTAGTTGAGGATTACTAATCAAAAGGAAGATTTGTAAATCAAGGGAAAAGAAGAGATCAAGTTCAACATAAACACAAGAATTCATGCACAATCCAAGAGTTCACGTGCAGTTGAAATTGTGGTTGCATGAATTCTATAAAAGAAGAGGCCAACCCTTCCTTTAGAGACATTTCCTAGCCACTAAACAAAGTGATCTTCGTTCAAGCTGGCCTAATTTTTTGTTGGATCTTGTGGATGGGAAACAACACTAGAAGAGTGTTGAATAGGGTTGTTAACAGTTATAAACTTTTTCAACAAACAAGATCCTTCTAAGTGTTGTCTAAGTTTCAAATTGAGTTGCCTCAAATTTGAACTTAATCAACAATATTGTGCTTGTAAAAAATGAGAGTTAATAACAGCAGAAATGAGAGCGTACAAGAAATAATAATTAAGGAATTAAGGAGTCGGAGTCACAACGCAAACACACGGTGATTTATTCGTTGCTCTCTTGGATTGCTCGTGTCTCCATGGGTTGCTCTTCTATTTAAGGTTCTCCATACTTTTCATCCAACTTCTTTATGATTAGTTGTGCGGTTCTTTCTTTTGCAATATCATCAAACACATTATCAGATTAACATGAGTATATTATGTGCATTACCTTGATGTTTACTCCATAGATTTCTTTCTGATCAATGGTCCAAGTATCTCTTGGAGTAGTAGAAACTTCATATGGTTCTTGTTGGAATGTTCCCCATTCAAGGTTGGTTGCCGTGATGAATACTTCAACTTTCTTTTTCCATCTCTGAAGATTTGTTCCATCGAAGTGAGGAGGTGCGCTAATAGAATTATTAGATCTGATAACATCTGTTGATGTCTTCGCCATAACCTTGCTCTGATAACAAGTGTTGGATCATGTGGATGGCAAACAACACGAAGGGGGGTTGAATAGGGTTGTTAACAATTATAAACTTTTTCAACAAACAACAATCATTCTAAGTGTTGCCTAAGTTACAAATTGAGTTGCCTCAAATTTGAACTTAATCAATAATATTGTGCTTGTAAAAATTGAGAGTTAATAACAGCGGAAATGAGAGCATATAAGCAATAATAATTAAGGAATTAATGAGTCAGAGTCACACGCAAACACACGGCAATTTACCCTGGTTCAGATACGCAAGTCCCACGTTTCCATTGTATCATACTCCAGTAACCAATCCATAGCTCTCAATGAGAGCAAACCTTGCCTCAAATGAAGAGGACTTCGTACAACCACCTAGCATCCCTCGCTAGGAATTTCAGCACCTAGTTACACCAAAACTAGGATTTCCACTATTCACTTATAACACGGAAATTTACAACTCAAAGTCTTCTTCAAGGACTTACAACAATTATAAAATGAAAGTACACAATTTTCATATAGCCAATGGTATATGTGAGTGAAACGTAGCTAAAGAAAAATCAATTCCTTTTGATCAAATATATGATATAGAGTCAAAACACGATTTGATCAAAATTCTGTCTTGAAAATCGATTCTCTAAAATGTAGCTTTTGGGCTTTAGAGATCGAAAAATCAAGTATTCTAATCTTTGAAAAAGTATGAGCTTTAAAATCAGTACACAGATTAAAATAAAAAGAACTTGTATTTTGAATCTCAAAAGAAAGTGAATTTAGCTTGGAGATCAAAATAAAAAGTATAAAGAAAAGGCTAAATAAGATTACGGAAATAGATCTTAGAAAAGATTATAAAACTCAGATTAAAATAGTAACCTTTGAACTTTTTTTTTTTTTTTGGATTAACAACCTTTGAACTTTTGAATCACAAAGAATAGAGAGAGAGCTTTTGAGCAATGTAGAGAGTTTTTCAATAAGATTAATGATATATAAAACTTCTGAAATCCTTTACTATTTATACGCAAATTGAAGCTTCAATTCTGCTCAAAATCAGCTTAAAATCAGCTCTCAAGGTCAACTCTAATGGTTAGCTAATGGTTAGCAAAAATCAAGGCAGATTTCCAAATCTAGCCTGAGTTGACCTAGATAGTCGGCTATCCTCCCAGATGGTCGGCTATAATTCTAGATAGTCAGCTATTATTTTGACAGAGAGTTTTTACAAAATCTCTGCAAGAAATAGTCGGCTATCGGTCCGAAATAGTCGGCTATCAGTCCAAATAGTCGGCTATTTTGGGATACCCTCAAGTATATACTTAAAAATACATCTAAAATAATTTTTTAAAAATATATTTAATAAATGTATTTAGTAATGTGATTTAAAACCATTTTTAGAGGATTTTTGAATATGTGTGTGTAATGTACTATGGCTTATACATTCTACGAAATTACTTATACAACTATAGCTTTAGCTCTTCATTTTCATCCTTGATCTTGAGCTAACTCCTCTTGTTCTCAACTCTTCATTTGCTTCACGATTCAAGATCATCATGTGCATCAATTTGTAGCATTCTTGATCGTAGCTTTAAATTCTCTGATTTGCGTCACAATGGCTCCAATCATTAAACATATCTATACACACTTGAGATGAGATTGTTAGTCCTTATATCACCGTAGCGTGAGTTGTATTTTAGTACTTTTTAGTCCAATCAATTTTTAGTATTTTTTTTTAACTGTGATCACAATCACAACTGATTGGACTAACCATTTTCGCTAAGACAATCACAACTGATTGGACTAACCATTTTCGCCAAGACGATCACAACTTTTTGCCAAGACAATCTCATCTCACACAATGGCTCCAATCAGTTTTTAGTATATTTTTTAGCGTGAGTTGTATTTTTGAATAACTTCATTCAGAAGTTATTATTGAGCGTAAAACTTTGGTGCTTATTCTTGAACGGTTCAATCACCACCCACAACTATGATCAAGTTTTCCTTTTGGTAATAAAATGGGTAAATTCTCAGGGAGGGGTCAGAGCAGAGGCGGGGATCCACTCCGTTAAAAATCTATGATTGTAATGCTTTGCATTATTCTGCTGCTTGCATATTTTAATTTGTGCCGTACACCCTATTCACCCTCCCTCCAGGGTGTTTTCACTTCCTACATTATTTCATAATGAAGGATCAGAAGGTTACGTGACTCTGATACAGATGGCTGTTCAAAGGTATGCAAGATACTGACAGTATTTCTTAATATCACATGTGTTACGACTATTTTGACCGGGCCCGGAAGAGCCAAGTCAACGACGACCGGTCAACCAGCCTGCTACGGCCTTGGGGCCCCGGCCCCAAAGATCTCACGGGCAGACCGCGCTTATCCGCCCAAGACAAAGGCCCAAAAGACTGCCAACTTCCATAGTGGAGGAAATCGGGGCCCAAATCGAGGAAGCCTTCGCCAAGTAGGGCAACCGCCCAGTGTCATCATGATCCGCCAATTATGGCAGCCACCTTCATGGCTCGCCAAATATGGCAACCGACTTCATGGCCATCATTCCCCAATAATGGCGGCCGCTTTCAATGCCATCACTCCACCTTCATGGCATTTATCCCTCCATAAAGCATGGCAATTATGGGGGTCAACAGGGCCCATTAGCACGACCTCATCAATAGTGACCATGATGTCTCATCATGGCCCATTACTCTGGGACTCGCCTATATGAAGAGGGGGGAGGCATCATCATCCGTGGGGGATCGTGACAATCTACAATGGAGGTATCACAAACTCCATCTTACACCTTCTTCCGCCTTTACATATTTCTCCTCCATAGCTCGGCTCGAGGATCGGGCTTCGTCTCTCTGTGAACCGAGCCCGATCCCACCGAGCATCACTCAGACTAGATCTGACTTTGGCATCGGAGGGGATTCTGTCGGAACCAAGGTCCGACCCCCCTGACGAGCTCCTTCGTCCATTCAGGTCCAGGAGATCCTGCGGCACCGAGGCTACCCCTCAGCGTCATCACAGTCGGAGCCGAGCGCCCTCGTCCCTGAGCCCGTTCGTCTCCACCACCAGAAGATCGTCGCTCTGCCGAGGCCACCCCTCGGTTAGCCGATGCGAAGATCCACGCGTCCCCTCACCGAGCTATCCCACCTTCTACCGATCACGGAAGTTGTCGTCCCGCCGAGGCAACCCCTCGGCCAGCCGGAGATCGGAACCGCGCCTTCCCGCTCAAGCGAACGCGTAATCGGCCGACCACCCGGGTCGTCTCCGCCTCGTGTGACAGCCACGACAACACGGGGGTCCCGCGCGTCCCCTTTTGAACGTGTTGACCCCGTACCCTCCATAATATCGATTTGCGGGTGAAAATTCACCCGTAAACATCTGGCGCAGTCTGTGGGAACGAGTCAACACCCATGTCGTCAACCACATCGAGAATGATTGGTTCCGCTTATTAAAATCTTGAAGTGCCAATCCCCGGGCGGTGAATGTCGATCTGCACCCGTGAATCTGGCTTCCCCCTTAGTCGGATCGCCGCCACCGCCTTCGACCCCGAGGCGAGCCGTATCGACCATTGACATCTTCAAGTTCAGCAATCTCTACGAAGCCATTAGCCTGGCCAAGAACATGTGGAAAACATTTGCGCGTGTTGTGTGGGGTCGAAAGAATCTGACGTTCAATTGACCCCTGAATTGGGCGATCGCTAATTTGGTAGAGCACTAAAGTCTCCATTAAGAATCATAACATGATTCCTGTGAAAGTTATCACATGCCCCCCCTTGATTCGGCAAATTTGGTAGGGCCTTAAACCCACCAGCCTGCCATTGGACAGGAGCGCCATGGGGCTCAACGGGTCACTTTCGTTCTGAAGTTAGCTCGGAGGAACGTTCATTGCCGAGTACTTAGAGCTCCGCCTAAACTCCGAGCTCCGGGTTCGAGCAACGTCAGCCTTTCATAAGACCGCCATACATCACCGGAGCCCGATCGGAAGACCTCAGCTGATCTTGCCCCTCAGGACGATGACCTGGCGGTCAGATTTCGAATTCCCTCGTCATTCTCAGCTCGCCATCGCTCAATCAGCCCCGTTGAGGCCCGATCCACAGCAGCCATGTGTCGTATGAGGCTTGCCACAGCTCAATCGGCCTCGCCGATGCCCGATCCGAGCTCCGATCTACTTTTGTCGAAGACTCGACTCTGAGCTCTGTTCACTGCTCCAGGGATCCGCGAAGTCGGGATGGAGACTCGACAAACGCCAGGAGAGGACCGAGCCACCGACCTCGTCCTTGCTTCTCGTTCACGCATTGGCATTACGTTTCGTCGGATCTTGGATCAGGCACACCCTGCCTCAACAGGGCTCGAGCAACGGCGGGACAGGTCACCGAAGCACGCATCGGGCTCGTCCCTACCCCACCGCCGCTCGAACAACGATGAAGGTGGCAAAAGCATGGATAAGACTCGTCTGCACCTCTTCTGGGTTGGCGGCGACCTCTCCGACCACATCGGCGACGATGGTGGCGTCCCCGACCCTCACTTGGGTCGACGTCGTCCCGTCCGATGGCAAAGTCTGTCGAAGACGATCATCTCCGACCGCCGCCACCCGAGCTTCGAACCCCTGTCGACATCTCATCAGTCGACCCGATCCCCAGATCCTCCAGGATCTCCACCTCCAGGACGGCACACAAAGAGGCCGAGCGATCCAGGTTGAGGCCGACCCCGGAGGAGTGCACGACCATCATATAGATCCATCCTGCTAGCAAGTGGCGCAAAGCGAGCGAAGGGGGTCTCGAACAACTCTGCAATTTGAAGGATGATATCTAAAGGAAGTCTTACCAATCACCAATGAGTTCTGCAGACCGTAGTTCTTGCAGACCGCAGCCTCTGACCAATGGGCTTCGCACGGCAGGGGATACCCGAGGCAGCCAAGAAGGTTGCGGGTGGTATAAGACGGCTTGACTGCAAGAATCCCGACCGTGGGGTCGGTATGAAGAGGATCGTCGGCGACCGGCTGGCCATTGGGAAGGAGTCGGAGCACGGCTTTTGCATGGGCCAACATGTACCAATCATCCGCCCACCTCAGCGGCAAGAACTGCTAATCACGCTCAACTAGGAGCTTGATTTCTCCCCCTCATAATGCTCATCATCGCCATACTCAACAATAGGAGCTATGCAGTTCGCCGACAAAGCCAAACAACAAGGGGTGAGGCCAACCATAGCAAGAAATGCTGCCAACAGCAGCAGATAAGCCAACTTCTTTTAGCTTCTTCTTCCTAAATTCTATTTCTTTGATCTTCTATAAGCTCTTTTCGGCTTTCGATCATTTACTCGCAAAATCAACAGGAGACACACCACCCAACCTCACGAGGGTGCCGATCCTGTCGGACTTGGTGATGCTGGAACTGCCGGGCCGCCGATCCAACGGGGCCGCATCCTTGCCGAGATGCCACCTTGCCCCTGCTAAGCCTCAGCATGCTTGAGCTGATCAAACTCACTTATACAGGTCAAACCGGCATCCCGCATTGCACGATGCTCGCAGATCACCTCAAGCCCCTTGATCGGAGATTTGTAAAGAATCCTCACAGATCTTCTCCACCAAATAATCGCCGATCTCCAAAACCCCTGGCCACTGCTATCGCTGGCCTGGGTTGTCACCGTCATAAGCGTTTGCTGCCCGCCCATGGATGTAGTAGATCGTCAAGCGCACGCCCAAGGACGGGCGCATCATTGATCAGCATATATTGGCGATCTTCTTCTGTGCAATTGCAACGAGTATGCCCTTAGGACAATGGCGTCGACAATATACGAGGGCTTTTCTTCACTTCGATGCGGGTGATCGCCGACCAAGTCCAGATCCAATGTGGCCGGCATCACTATCGACGAGTACCATGTGAGTCGGGTGCAGGCCCCCAACATGAAGTTAGGGCTGGACCCGGCCTGCGAGGTGGTCTGTGGCAACTTCCTCCAGATGCCGTTTGGGGACGACAGCTTCGACGACGCGTACTCAGTCGAGGCCACCCGCTGCACACCCAAGCTCGAAGAGGCCTACATCGAGATCTTTCGGGTGCTGGAGCTCGACGGGCTCTGCACCTCCTACGAATGGGTCACTACAGAGCTATTCAAAGCCGAGAACCGGGAGCACGTGAAGACGATCCAAGGGATCGTGAGGAGTAATGCGCTGTCGAGGCTGAAGGACCACAACGAACATCATGTTGCCCGATTCGCGTTGAGCATTCGAGCTCCCTTATTTGAACATTCGCGACGAGCATTTGCGACAAGCCTCCGCGACAAGCCTCCAAGTCGAGCATCTGAACATCTAGGCCAACCAACCGAGGCTCTCCCTGCTCCATTCCCTTGGGCGATCTTTCGACCCGGACAGGAGCCGGAGCCAGAAAAGAAGCTGGATCGATACAGATAAAAGCTGGAGCTGGAGCTGGAGCTGGAGATACGATCCAGACAAAAGATGGAGCTGGAGCTGGAGCTGGAGCTGGAGCAGGAGATACGATCCAGACAAAAGCTGGAGCTGGAGCTGAAGTTGGAAATGGAACTGGAGCTGTGTCTAGACGAGGCCGACCCATCCAAGAGGAGGCCGACCACACCAGTTCAACCCATCCTAGAGGAGGCCGACCACACCAGTTCAACCGACCCAAGAGGAGGCCGACCAGACGGATCCGACCGCCTTGCCAAACATCTGAGTCTCAATGCCAAGCCACCTTTTCGAGCTTACAAAGTTATCCCCACTGCGACGGAGCTGTTGAACCAGCCGAGCTAGCAGACCTACCTCAGTCCGAGCCCGCCGACTTGCGCCAACTCGATGAAATTTCGGACGGATCGAGTTTGCCACCTTTCTGGGCAAAACCGAGCCGCGGAGGGGGCAAGGATAATGTGCGCGGGGGGACACCGACTACCTCCGCCTTCCAAGGTCACTCAATGGCAACGGATCAGAAACCGAGGCGATGATGCAAAACCTCCGCCTTCCAAGCGGACCAGTACAAGCTCTCCCAAACGACACTCCGTCATCAACACTTCAAGAGACATCTCAAGGTTCTTGAGCATCTCAGCTTCAAGAGTCGCCTGACCGGGGAGATGCTCGCCGACGCTCATCTCCAAGATCAAAACCTGAGAGATGTTCATCACCTCAAGATGTGAGGAAAGTTTTCAAGTCCAGGCACACGTTCGATCCAGCATAATCTGAGCTCAGAGCTGAGATCCCCGCCATGCCAAGCTCTCTTCGCAAGCCGGGCTGAAGCACGACCGTCCGAGGTCGAGCATCCAGACCGCTCCTCCGACCGTGGCCGAGCCGATCTAGCCAAAGCACCACCGTCCGAATTCGAGCATCCAGACCGCTCCTCCGACTGTGGCCGAGCCGATCTGGCCGAAGCCCCACCGTTCGAGTTCGAGCATCCAGACCACTCCTCCGACCGTGCTGTTGGGTCCCCGCTTGCCGAAGTGATCCTGCATCCATCCAAGCTGGACGAAGTAGTGGCAGAGCGTCACCATGGAAATGGAACTGGAGCTGTGTCTAGACGAGGCCGACCCATCCAAGAGGAGGCCGACCACACCAGTTCAACCCATCCAAGAGGAGGCCGACCACACCAGTTCAGCCGACCCAAGAGGAGGCCGACCAGACGGATTCGACCGCCTTGCCAAACATCTGAGTCTCAATGCCAAGCCACCTTGTCGAGCTTACAAAGTTATCCCCACTGCGACGGAGCTGTTGAACCAGCCGAGCTAGCAGACCTACCTCAGTCCGAGCCCGCTGACTTGTGCCAACTCGATGAAATTTCCGACGGATCGAGTTTGCCACCTGGTTGACTCGGAAAACACGCAAGTGCACGCCTTCCACTCCCAAGCGTAGGAGTGTCAATGCAATATAAAAATTACCGGTGAGTACCGGGTCGGATCACAGGGACAAGTCGTTCTATATTCACAAGTTTGATCGATAAAGAAAAATAGAGCGTGAAGCAACCACCTCAACTAACGGTAGATGAGTGGGAAAACAGTGTGGTGAAATCTAAAATCCTAACCTAAGCACTAGGGGTGGAGAGCCGAATCGACAAGCAACGAGGAGGACTCATGTGGTGTGCATGTGAATGAGGCCGTGGGCGTGGGAATTCATCCCAAATATAACTCAATTGATCTCCCGTCTAAGGGAGCTCAATCGGAAAATACGGCATTTCATCGAACGTGCGGGGTGCAATAAGTAATGAATGAAACTCAAGAGTAATCAATAAGCACATTAGAGAGGGTCCGCTAGGATAATCCTCTTCTTGGATTTCCCCTTAGGGTTCCAATAAACAAATTTCTAGGGTTTCATCCACCAATTTAGAAAATAAAATGTGCTAGAGATAAAATCACAACCCAAGCAACCAACAATCACCAAACACAATTACACAAGAGAGATTTAGACATTCATAATGAAAAAGGAGACGTTTTTACTCAAAATCAATCATCCAATTACAATACAAAACCCTAAATCAAAACACAAGAAGTTGGAGAAATTTCACCCAAGTGTCACTCCAAGATGGAATCATCCTCTCCCCAAATGCTCCTCCAAGCTCCAAGCTTCATCATCCTCCCCCCTTGGCCTCCAAGCTCTCTAATTTCAGTTAAAAATAAGAACTAGGGCTGAAAAACCCCCCAAATTCGCAATATAACTCAAGCACAGCTTATCGGGTCTGTTTTTAAGTCAAATGGGTCGGATTCTGGCACAAACCCGCAAGCAATGCCAAAATCTGCAGAAATTTTCTGCACCGTCACTCTGTCTTACGAAAATTCTAGAAAAATCATCCGACCTCGGATTGACATGTTCCAGGCGGCGATGGAACCGTAACAGAGTGTACAATCACAGAAAAATATCATTAGGCCAGGATATACACTGCAATGATAGCAGAATTCTTCATAAGAGAGGCAAAGTTGCAGAAATTTTCAGCACCGTCACCCTGTCTTGCGAAAATTCTAGAAAAATCATCCGACCTCGGAATGACGTGTTCCAGGCGGCGATGGAACCGTAACAAAGTTTAAAATCACAGAAAAATATTATTAGGCCGGAATATATACTAGAATGATAGCAGAATTCTGCACAAGAGGGAAAAAGCTGTATTTCCAGACCCGAAATTTTCAACACCATCACCATGTCTTCCAAAAAATGCAGTAAATTGCTCCGACCTCCAAAAATTCTGGAAAAATATGCGTTGGAATCGGAACTTCATGAAATTTGACTGAAAAATAATAGGAGATTAAGATGAAGATGATAATAAGTTGTAAAAATTATGTTTTACGCATATGTAAACGATGAGCTCCAAATTTAAGAGATATCAAAAATATGTATGAAACAAAGCTAAGATATGATTAATACATGCACAAAAAGCACCGAAATGGGGGGATAAATATACAATTTTTACCCTGAATCACCACTTTTCTGGGCAAAATCGAGCCGCGGAGGGGGCAAGGATAATGTGCGCGGGGGGGCACCGACTACCTCCGCCTTCCAAGGTCACTCAACGGCAACGGATCAGAAACCAAGGCGATGATGCAAAACCTCCGCCTTCCAAGCGGACCAGTACAAGCTCTCCCAAACGACACTCCGTCATCAACACTTCAAGAGGCATCTCAAGGTTCTTGAGCATCTCAGCTTCAAGAGTCGCCTGACCGGGGAGATGCTCACCGACGCTCATCTCCAAGATCAAAACCTGATAGATGTTCATCACCTTAAGATGTGAGGAAAGTTTTCAAGTCCAGGCACACGTTCGATCCAGCATAATCTGAGCTCAAAGCTGAGATCCCCGCCATGCCAAGCTCTCTTCGCAAGCCGGGCTGAAGCACGACCGTCCGAGGTTGAGCATCCAGACCGCTCCTCCGACCGTGGCCGAGCCGATCTGGCCGAAGCACCACCGTCCGAGTTCGAGCATCCAAACCGCTCCTCCGACTGTGGCCGAGCCGATCTGGCCGAAGCCCCACCGTTCGAGTTTGAGCATCCAGACCACTCCTCCGACCGTGCTGTTGGGTCCCCGCTTGCCGAAGTGATCCTGCATCCATCCAAGCTGGACGAAGTAGTGGCAGAGCACCGCCATGGAATCTTCGAAAGTCTTCACAAGGTCCTCACTTCTTCTTCGGCCGTAAGTCGAGGGGAAACTCCCCTCGCCACCGAATGAACGGATCAGTCGAAGGGCCGGGCAACTCCCCCGGATAGCTGACTCACTCCTTCGTCGGCCGTAAGTCGAGGGGCAACTCCCCTCGCCACCGAACGAATCTCCTTCGTCGGCCGTAAATTGAGGGGCAACTCCCCTAGCCACCGAATGGATCTCCTTCGTCAGCCGTAAGTCGAGGGGCAACTCCCCTCACCACTGAACGAAACTCATTCGTCGGCCGTAAGTCGATGGGCAACTCCCCTCGCCACCGAACGAATGAAATCGGCCGTAAAACTGGGGGCGGCTCCCCCAGCTGGCCGATCAAAACTCATTCGTCGGCCGTAAGTCGATGGGCAACTCCCCTCGCCACCGAACGAACGAGATTGGCCGTAAGACTGGGGGCGGCTCCCCCAACTGGCTGATCAAACTCCTTCGTCGGCCGTAAGTCGAGGGGCAACTCCCCTCGCCACCGAACGAACGAGATCGGTCATAAGGTTGGGGGCAACTCCCCCACCGGACCGACCACATCGACTGTAAGGCTGGGGGCAACTCCCCTAGCTGGTCAATCCACTCCTTCGGCGGCCGTAAGTCAAGGGGCAACTCCCCTCGCCACCGAACGAATCTCCTTCGTCGGCCGTAAATCGAGGGGAAACTCCCCTCGCCACCGAACGGATCTCCTTCGTCAGCCGTAAGTCGAGGGGCAACTCCCCTCGCCACTGAACAAAACTCATTCGTCGGCCTTAAGTCGACGGGCAACTCCCCTCGCCACCGAACGAACGAAATCGGCCGTAAAACTGGGGGCGGCTACCCCCAGCTGGCCGATCAAACTCATTCGTCGGCCGTAAGTCGATGGGCAACTCCCCTCGCCACCGAACGAACGAGATTGGCCGTAAGACTGGGGGCGGCTCCCCCAGCTGGCCGATCAAACTCCTTCGTCGGCCGTAAGTCGAGGGGCAACTCCCCTCGCCACCGAATGAACGAGATCGGTCATAAGGTTGGGGGCAACTCCCCCACCGGACCGACCACATCAACCGTAAGGCTGGGGGCAACTCCCCTAGCTAGTCGATCCAATTCTTTCGTCGGCCGTAAGTCAAGGGGCAACTCCCCTCGCCACCGAACGAATCTCGGACCGACGAGCTATCAGCACTAGCCAGCTCAGCAAGCCGGATCGATTTTACAAAAAAGAGCATCTTCTCCCCCCTTATTCTACATCTCCAGACTTCAAACTTAACAATGGTAGAGCTCGGAAGATGGGGGCAATTGTTACGACTATTTTGACCGGGCCCGGAAGAGCCAAGTCAACGACGACCGGTCAACCGGCCTGCTACGGCCTTGGGGCCCCGGCCCCAGAGATCTCACGGGCGGGCCGCGCTTATCCGCCCAAGACAAAGGCCCAAAAGACTGCCCACTTCCGTAGTGGAGGAAATCGGGGCCCAAATCGAGGAAGCCTTCGCCAAGTATGGCAACCGCCCAGTTTCATCATGATCCACCAATTATTGCAGCCACCTTCATGGCTCGCCAAATATAACAACCGACTGAGGTGGGAGCTGGAGCTGGAGCGGGAGATACGATCCAGACAAAAGCTGGAGCCGGATCTGGAGCTGGAGCTGGAGCGGGAGATACGATCCAGACAAAAGCTGGAGCTGGAGCTGAAGTTGGAAATGGAACTGGAGCTGTGTCTAGACGAAGCCGACCCATCCAAGAGGAGGCCGACCACACCAGTTCAACCCATCCAAGAGGAGGCCGACCACACCAGTTCAACCGACCCAAGAGGAGGCCGACCATACGGATCCGACCGCCTTGCCAAACATCTGAGTCTCAATGCCAAGCCACCTTGTCGAGCTTACAAAGTTATCCCCACCACGACGGAGCTGTTGAACCAGCCGAGCTAGCAGACCTACCTCAGTCCGAGCCCGCCGACTTGCGCCAACTCGATGAAATTTCCGACGGATCGAGTTTGCCACCTTTCTGGGCAAAACCGAGCCGCTGAGGGGGCAAGGATAATGTGCGCGGGGGGACACCGACTACCTCCGCCTTCCAAGCTCACTCAATGGCAACAGATCAAAAACCGAGACGATGATGCAAAACCTCCGCCTTCCAAGCGGACCAGTACAAGCTCTCCCAAACGACACTCCGTCATCAACACTTCAAGAGGCATCTCAAGGTTCTTGAGCATCTCAGCTTCAAAAGTCGCCTGACCGGGGAGATGCTCACCGACGCTCATCTCCAAGATCAAAACCTGAGAGATGTTCATCACCTCAAGATGTGAGGAAAGTTTTCAAGTCCAGGCACACGTTCGATCCAGCATAATCTGAGCTCAAAGCTGAGATCCCCGCCATGCCAAGCTCTCTTCGCAAGCCGGGCTGAAGCATGACCGTCCGAGGTCGAGCATCCAGACCGCTCCTCCGACCGTGGCCGAGCCGATCTGGACAAAGCACCACCGTCCGAGTTCGAGCATCCAGACCGCTCCTCTGACCGTGGCTGAGCCGATCTGGCCAAAGCACCATCGTCCGAGTTCGAGCATCTAGACCGCTCCTCCGACTGTGGCCGAGCCGAACTTGCCGAAGCCCCACCGTTCGAGTTCGAGCATCCAGACCACTCCTCCGACCGTGTTGTTGGGTCCCCGCTTGCCGAAGTGATCCTGCATCCATCCAAGCTGGACGAAGTAGTGGCAGAGCGCCGCCATGGAATATTCGAAAGTCTTCACACGGTCCTCACTTCTTCTTCGGCCGTAAGTCGAGGGGCAACTCCCCTCGCCACCGAATGAACGGATCGGTCGAAGGGCCGGGGCAACTCCCCCGGATAGCTGACTCACTCCTTCGTCGGCCGTAAGTCGAGGGCAACTCCCCTCGCCACCGAACGAATCTCCTTCGTCGGCCGTAAATCGAGGGGAAACTCCCCTCGCCACCGAACGGATCTCCTTCGTCAGCCGTAAGTCGAGGGGCAACTCCCCTCGCCACTGAACGAAACTCATTCGTCGGCCGTAAGTCGATGGGCAACTCCCCTCGCCACCGAACGAACGAAATCGGCCGTAAAACTGGGGGCGGCTCCCCCAGCTGGCCGATCAAAACTCATTAGTCGGCCGTAAGTCGATGGGCAACTCCCCTCGCCACCGAACGAACGAGATTGGCCGTAAGACTGGGGGCGGCTCCCCCAGCTGGCCGATCAAACTCCTTCATCAGCCGTAAGTCGAGGGGCAACTCCCCTCGCCACTGAACGAACGAGATCGGTCATAAGGTTGGGGGCAACTCCCCCACCGGACCGACCACATCGACCGTAAGGCTGGGGGCAACTCCCCTAGCTGGTCGATCCACTCCTTCGTCGGCCGTAAGTCAAGGGGCAACTCCCCTCGCCACCGAACGAATCTCCTTCGTCGGCCGTAAATCGAGGGGCAACTCCCCTCGCCACCGAACGGATCTCCTTCGTCAGCCGTAAGTCGAGGGGCAACTCCCCTCGCCACTGAACGAAACTCATTCGTCGGCCGTAGGTCGACGGGCAACTCCCCTCGCCACCGAACGAACGAAATCGGCCGTAAAACTGGGGGCGGCTCCCCCAGCTGGCCGATCAAACTCATTCGTCGGCCGTAAGTCGATGGGCAACTCCCCTCGCCACCGAACAAACGAGATTGACCGTAAGACTGGGGGCGGCTCCCCCAGCTGGCCGATCAAACTCCTTCGTCGGCCGTAAGTCGAGGGGCAACTCCCCTCGCCACCGAACGAACGAGATCGGTCATAAGGTTGGGGGCAACTCCCCCACCGGACCGACCACATCGACCGTAAGGTTGGGGGCAACTCCCCTAGCTGGTCGATCCACTCCTTCGTCGGCCGTAAGTCAAGGGGCAACTTCCCTCGCCACCGAACGAATCTCAGACCGACGAGCTATCGTCAGTAGCCAGCTCAGCAAGCCGGATCGATTTTACAAAAAAGAGCATCTTCTCCCCCCCTTATACTACATCTCCCGACCTCAAACTTAACAATGGTAGAGCTCGGAAGATGGGGGCAATTGTTACGACTATTTTGACCGGGCCCGGAAGAGCCAAGTCAACGACGACCGGTCAACCGGCTTGCTACGGCCTTGGGGCCCCGGCCCCAGAGATCTCACGGGCGGGCCGCGCTTATCCGCCCAAGACAAAGGCCCAAAAGACTGCCCACTTCCATAGTGGAGGAAATCGGGGCCCAAATCGAGGAAGCCTTCGCCAAGTATGGCAACCGCTCTGTGTCATCATGATCCGCCAATTATGGCAGCCATCTTCATGGCTCGCCAAACATGGCACCCGACTGAGGTGGGAGCTGGAGCTGGAGCGGGAGATACGAACCAGACAAAAGCTGGAGCTGGAGCTGGAGCCGGAGATACGATCCAGACAAAAGCTGTAGCTGGAGCTAAAGTTGGAAATGGAACTGGAGTTGTGTCTAAACGAGGCCGACCCATCCAAGAGGAGGCCGACCACACCAGGTCAACCCATCCAAGAGGAGGCCGACCACACCAGTTCAACCGACCCAAGAGGAGGCCGACCAGACGGATCCGACCGCCTTGCCAAACATCTGAGTCTCAATGCCAAGCCACCTTGTCGAGCTTACAAAGTTATCCACACTGCGACGGAGCTGTTGAACCAGCCGAGCTAGCAGACCTACCTCAGTCCGAGCCCGCCGACTTGTGCCAACTCGATGAAATTTCCGACGGATCGAGTTTGCCACCTTTCTGGGCAAAACCGAGCCGCGGAGGGGGCAAGGATAATGTGCGCGGGGGGACACCGACTACCTCCGCCTTCCAAGCTCACTCAACGGCAACGGAGCAGAAACTGAGGCGATGATGAAAAACCTCCGCCTTCCAAGCGGGCTTCGTCTCTCCGTGAACCGAGCCCGATCCCACCGAGCATCACTCAGACTAGATCTGACTTTGGCATCGGAGGGGATTCGGTCGGAACCATGGTCCGACCCCCCTGACGAGCTCCTTCGTCCATTCAGGTCCAGGAGATCCTGCGGCGCCGAGGCTACCCCTCAGCGTCATCACAGTCGGAGCCGAGCGCCCTCGTCCCCGAGCCCGTTCGTCTCCACCACCAGAAGATCATCGCTCTGCCGAGGCCACCCCTCGGCTAGCCGACGCGAAGATCCGCGCGTCCCCTCACCGAGCTACCCCGCCTTCTACCGATCACGGAAGTTGTCGTCCCGCCGAGGCAACCCCTCGGCCCGCCGGAGATCGGAACACCGCCTTCCCGCTCAAGCGAACGCGCCATCGGCCGACCACACGGGTCGTCTCCGCCTCGCGTGACAGCCACGACAACACGGGGGGTCCCGCGCGTCCCCCTTTGACCGCGTTGACCCCGCACCCTCCATACTATCGATTTGCGGGTGAAAATTCACCCGTAAACAACATGTATGCTGGTTTGACAGTATTTCTTAATATCACATGTACGCTGGTTTTTCATGTGCTGGTAGTAAGATGTAACGTACACAAATGATAGCCCACTCGATCGAGTGGGAGAATGTTGGAATATCATGTTGGGGTTAGGCCCACATCAGCATCTGCACTCGCCTAAGGTGCGGTCACTAACCTAGCATAGAGAGGGCTTGCCCTAGCTCCTAGAGCTAAAGTCTTAGGGAATCCTATTAGTAATAGGATAAGCACCCTCGGGGATCCCTAAATTAAGATTCTACGGTGTAGGATTACATGTGGGATAAGTATAGGTAGATGTTACATGAGGGTGTAGAGAGATGGACGGTAATCCACTGGTGACACCATCTACCGTTGAGAATGAGATCGATTGCAGCGTGCTGATCGAGATAGATCTCTGCAACGCTTCCGTTTATTTATTCTTCTAGATATGCTATATGAATACAATGTATATCGGATCTAAAACCATATAAACCATGCATACAGAATATTTACATCTACAAACTGGCTCTCTTGTTCATGTTGTCGATCACCCACTCCATTTCAAGGAGATTCCGGCATTGTAAACGAGCATGCGGTTCTTTTTTTTCTGTCGGCAGTTTCACATAGCGACCGACCAAAGGAAATTGTATGATGGTCCCATGCCTAGACAATACTCTGAACTCATGCCGCAAGATGCCGAATCTTTTTCTCAGCATGAAGCGGAGATGCTAGCAAAGTTTCAAGGCGGTTTGTCTCGATCGGACAAGCCCTTTCGGTTGCTGGGAGGCCTACCAACAGCTCGACAGATAATTCAATAGACACGCATTTCACACCGAGAGGCCGAGGAGAGCGACGGCTCGGCAAGAAGACTACAAACAGTCGCAGTTGCGGAATTGATTACATGGATGCGTGAGGTTGTTGGGAAGCCAGCGTGGGATGAACTCTACTCGATTTGATGTAATGGTGATGACTAATGGCTGGAGATGAGCAATCAGATGCCCTGCTTGCATGGCTAATCTGATTGAGATCCGGCATTGTGTTGGCGGGCATTCGTTGGTTTTAAAAGAGACTCTTTAAAGGATTCATGGAAACAGGAAAGAACGGTTGAGCGACAAACGCAAGATGTTCATCCTTGAATGAGATATGGAATCTTTCCCCTTCATTTCGTTTCATTTCCCTCCTAATTCTCTTGTTATTAACTCTCGTGTCTTGTCAATGTTCAAATGGGACACTTTTTTTTTCCCCACAGCGAAAAAAATTAATTAAACCTGAAGTTGAATGTCTTGCCCGGGATGGGATCCGACTTAAACCTAAAGGTCGGTTGGTTAGGCCCTAGCCGCACAAAACCTACACCGGTTAGGTCGTTATTGAGGAGAAACGAAGTGCATGTGGTGGGCCGAACAATCGTTATCCAATGATTGTGTAGATTACTTTGGAAAAGATGTGATATGACCCCCCAAATAGACCGAAGAGAGACGACGGACCAACCTCGCGTCCAAGGAGCAGAACTGGGCACAAGCCCAAAAGGCCCCATCAGCGGGTCCGGGGTATCGCGGCCCGGCACCGTCACCCGATGCACTGTTGGCATACCGCCCTTCGAGGAAACCGCTCTTCAGATCGCGCCTGCCTTGATCACCATTGAAGGGACCATCAAAGCGGGCAGGCGCGGAGGACAGAAGGAGGGGACGCCATGAAGGCGTTGTCGAGCCAGCATCCTATAAGGGATCCAAAAAATGGGACGCCAAAGGATCGAATCCTGAATATCCACTTTGGAAACGTTGTTAAAAGATGCGAATTAGCCTTTTCTTCTCTTCTCCACACAACAAGAATCTCATGGGGAATGAGATCATGTGCATACATCATGTGCATGTGAAGGAGATCCTAATTACTGAATTCTTCCTTCGTGCAGCCAAGGAGGACTAGAGAGGCATTGATCAATGGGGTCCAAAGCAATCCAAGTTGGCATCTTTACGTTGCAAAGGTGTGTTTATAAGGGAACTCTGAATGCAGGGCTGAACCGGTTAGCCCCAAAAGGGGCTGAATCCGTGTCATGTTAGATTCAGCACATGTTTCCTCCCAATGGAGGACTGAATCAGTGGCTGAATAGGGGATGAATGTGCAGCGATCAGGCGTCTGATTCACAAGAATCAGACCTCGGATTATATCAGACGTCCGATTCTTGAGACGTCCGATTCTTGTGAATCATACGTCTTATCGATGCTGAATAGAGACTCTGCTGAATAGAGACTGACTCGGCAGAAACGTCTGATTTACAAGAATCAGACGTCTGGTGCTATGTCAGGGGCTGATCATGAGGCTGAACAGATGTTTAAACTTTTGGAGTTTTAACATATTCATCCCTTAAATCTTTGCATATTTTGATATCGGTCCCCTTAAAAATTCGTATATCCCTCAAATATTAAACGCTAACATTAATAGTCTATCCATCATGTAATCCATCATATATTCTGTTAAAACCTTAAGTGAAATTACATTAATTATCGACTAAATAATGATTACAGCTAAGTAAAAAATTACATTAATTAAAAAAACCCAGGGGATAAATGCAGAAAATGCAGGGGAGGAGGAGACGCCTCCTCGTTTGAGGGGGGAAGAGACGCCTCCTCCTCCTCCCCCGAGAAAACACCGGGAAGGAACGCCGGGGAGGATACGATGCCCCCCCCCCCCCCCCCCCCCACAAAAAAAAAACGCTGGGAAGGAGGCGGTGCCACCCCCCTCCTCCCCGTAAACCGCCCGAACTGACCCCAAACGAAGAGCCCGCCAGCCCTAACAGAATATTCCTACTTGTGTTAGAATTTAACAGAAAGTTAAAAGAGATGAACTATTAAAGTTATACGTTTAAGAATTAAGGGGACTTGAGAGAAAATACCCATATTTAAGGAACAAATATCAAAATACGCAAGATTTAAAGGACAGACATGCAAAAAAAAACCCTAAAATTTTAATCCTTCGTGCAGCCCTCTCTCCCCTCATTTTTGCTCTTACCCTCCATCTAAGATTAAGCCCCAAATTCAGCCCCCAAATTGAGTGCTCTACTATCTCATAGCACAACTTAAATCTAATTTCTTACAATATATAGGAATATCAGACGTGCTGCGAGAGTGATACATTGACTTTAATCTTAGAATTTTAATTTGGTGAAGCTTGAAAATGATATCTTTCTCGGCGAAAACCAACGTCACAAAATGAATCATTAGTTGTTACACAACCGGAGCAAGAACACAAGGGCGAAAATTTCAAGAATGATGCTGATTCTGCTTTTTAAGTGTCAAATAACAACAGGAATCGCCATTAGAACCTAATGAACCTAGCACAATCGGAAGCTCAGCATTAGGCCATGTTTCTTTGCTTGGAAATGTGTTGGGAAAGTGAAACATTGCTACGATAGCCTGTCATTTTGTATTCTATTTTCATGGAATCATCGTTTGTTTTCCCCCGTCTGTTTCTTTTGTGCGAGAGAGGCTCCGCTTTCTCACGTCCCCTCCGGCGACTCCTCTCATGTCTCCCCCTTTTCTCCCTCTGAAATCCGCGGATTTCACGGAGACTACACCCTCTACTCTCCGATTTGGAGCCCACTTAGTCCGATCACCATGCCTCTCTCCTTCGTTTGCGCGGGTTTCAGTTGGTTTGGGAAAAAACCCTAGCTCCGACGGGTGTTTCAGTTGAATTCGGTTGATGCCTTTGATTTCTTGGTCGGATCTAAAGAGGGTGTGCCTAGCTTGGTCGGTTCGCCGGTGAAGCTCAGAGCAAAACCCTAACTTCGATCGTCAAGATCGGTGAGCTAAACCCAACAATTTCTGTGATATTATCGAAGAGGTATAATCTCTTAAGCTCTCTATCAAATTTTGTTGTGTTGTGATTATGCCATGGGTTCATATGTGAGCAAATATGTGCTGCCATTTTGTTGTGCTTGTGTGCATGCGGCTATTTCTTATGCTTGATCTTTTGCGTTGATCTGATTTCGTAGGCTATCTTATAAACTCAACTATTTCTGTGATAGTGTTCATGTGTCTAGAGTTTCAAATATCTTTGGTGTATGCACTATGCAATTAATTATTAGGTGTTGGTATCGATGGGTGCAGGAATTATTTGTAGGCTATCTTATTTTTATGATGAATGTAAAGAATTGTACATTCTAAAAAATGCCCAATGATGATAAAAAATGAGGAACGATTGAATGGTTTTTTTATGACATACGTACACGTTGGATGACTTGCTACGATTGTTCCCTTTAAGCCCCATTTTGATTTTTACAATGTTGGATCCTCATGTCAGCTGAAAGTTTATGATTTTATTTGTATTAAATCAAAAATATTTAATCATAAATTTTCAAACTATTAGAAATTAGAATTTATTTTTACGTATGTGCATGGCTCCTTGTTTCAGTTTTTTGGGGCATGGATCCTCGTTGCAGTATTTGTTTTTGTGGATTTCATTGAGGCTCATTGTATCAGATTATTGGGGCATGTCTCCTTGTTGCAGTTTGGGTTTTTGTTATTGTTATGTTTGGATCATTGTATCAATTTTTGGGGCATGGCTCCTAGCTCCTTGTTGCTGTTTTAGGATGGTATGGTCATGGATACTTGTTTCAGAATTTTTGGGCCACGGCTCCTTGTTGCAGTTTGTGTTTTTTGGTGATCTTTTTTGGAGCATTATATCAGATTATTGGGACATGTCTCCTTGTTGCAGTTTGGGTTTTTGTTGTTGTTATGTTTGGCTCATTGTATCAATTTTTGGGGCATGGCTCCTAACTCCTTGTTGCTATTTTGGGATGGTATGGTCATGGAGACTTCTATCAGAATTTTTAGGGCATAGCTCCATGTTGCAGTTTGTGTTATTTTGGTGATCTTTTTAGGTGCATTGTATCAGATTTTTGGGGCATGTCTCCTTGTTGCAGTTTGGGTTTTTGTTGTTATGTTTGGCCCATTGTATTAATTTTTGGGGCATGGCTCCTAGCTCCTTGTTGCTGTTTTGGGATGGTATGGTCATGAATACTTGTATCAGAATTTTTGGGCCAGGG
This sequence comes from Scilla litardierei, assembly GCA_030789695.1. Lineage (NCBI taxonomy): Eukaryota > Viridiplantae > Streptophyta > Magnoliopsida > Asparagales > Asparagaceae > Scilla > Scilla litardierei. The sequence goes on from CM061133.1 coordinate 255,550,041, forward strand.
CTCCTTGTTGTAGTTTGTGTTTTTTTGGGATCTTTTTTGGTGCAAGTATCAGATTTTTGAGGCATATCTCCTTGTTGCAGTTTGGGTTTTTGTTGTTATGTTTGGATCATTGTATCAATTTTTGGGGCATGACTCCTAGCTCCTTGTTGCTGTTTTGGGATGGTATGGTCATGGAGACTTGTATCAGAATTTTTGGGACATGGCTCCTTGTTGCAGTTTGTGTTTTTTTTGGTGATCTTTTTTGGTGCATTGTTGCAGTTTGGGTTTTTGGGGTGTTATTTTTGGCTACAGTGCAAAATTTGCTCTTTCTCGGCCCACAGCAACAAAAGAAACCATAATGGAACATGCCCTTAGTTTTTGGGGCATGTATCCTTATTGCAGTTTGGGTTTATGTGGTGTTCTTTTTGGCTCATTGTAGCATATTTTTATCCTAATACAATTTAAATTTTATTTTAAGTATAAAAAATGTTTAATTACTTCAAACGCTTGATTCGGCTTGTAATACGATGTTTGTATTTAAATTAATTTATAGATGGGGTATTCATGGGATCAGTTTTTGGGGCATGACTCATTGTTGTTGCTTGTGTTTTTTTGTATCATATGGGCATGGCTCTTGGGTTCAGTTTTTGTGGCATGACTCATTATTGCTGCTTGTGTTTTTTTCATCATATGGGCATGGCTCCTGGGTTTATTTTTTGGCGCATGACTCATTGTTGCTGCTTGTGTTTTTTGGAAACAAATTAGCATGGCTCCTTGTTTCAGTTTTTGGGGCATGACTCCTTGATGCTGCTTGTGTTTTTTAGAAACATATGGGCATGGCATATCAGTTCAAGTTTTCAGGGCATTTCTCCTTGTTGCTGCTTGTGTTTTTTTGAAACATATGTGCATGGCTCCTTGGCTCAATTTTTGGGGCATGGCTCATTATTGCAGGGTGTGTTTTTTTGAAACTTATGGGCATGGCTCCAGGGTGCAGTTTTTGGGTCATGGCTCCTTGTTGCTGGGTGTGATTTTTTGAAACAAATTGGCAATGCCCCTTGGTGGTGGTTGTGTTTTTGGGGTGGTATGTTCATGGCTCACTGTTTCAGTTTGTGTGGCATGCCTCCTTGTTGCAGGTTGAGTTTTTGGGTTGATTTGGGCATTGCTTTTCCATTCAGTTTTTGGGGGATGTCTCATTGTTGCTGGTGACTTATAGCCCACTGATTTGGTGCCGGTTTACTAGAGCCCAATGATGAATATAATTTTTTGATCCCTTTGTCCCTTTATTATGCATAAATAGTTGGTACTAGACTAGATGGTTCCATTACTCCCCAATGATGTATTTTAGTGAGATACATTGAAAATCATATGAATTGATATGGACTGTATGTATCAGTATATGAGATTGGTGAAGGTTAAATGAGGGGGTGATATGTGATGGAGCAACTGCCTATTACCAACATATTTACTTGATAAATTAAATTTCTTCCTGAGGGCTTATGTTTCTGTTGCAGACAAATATCAACAAGGAGTCATGCCCACAAAACTGAAACAATGAGCCATGCGCATACCAACCCAAAAACTGAAAATGATACACCCCAAAAATCCAACATATGCATGGCATTTGAGACCTTTGCAAATGTATCATGCTCCTACTGTGGACGTTGGTTATTTATCAGTTGGATGTGTTCATATAGCCATATGATGATGAACATTGATGTGTCCACATTTTATACTATTTTCATATCATTATTCCATTGCATCTCAAGCCATTTTCGCATCCAAATCCATCATTTTACTACGATATTGCATTTCTGACGATATTTTGGAGTTTCGTAGTGTTTTGTGAGTTTTCAGGGATTTTGGAGCGATTTGGGACCCCACTTAGGTATGGATACATCCGACGTGTTCGTGAGCTCATTAGCGAGGCTCTGGAGGAGTTCGCCACACTTGTGGAGCCATTAGAGGAGAAGAGAGAGAGAGAGCAGAGAGAGACAGAGCCACCCAGGAGCCCTCTGTTGATTTTCCCAGAAAATGCTCGATCCGAGCAGCTCAGCTGCTCGACCGAGCCATACCAGTTTTGAGAAGAGAGCTGATACGGGCTGACTTGGACCGAGCAGCTCACCTGCTCAGTCGAGTAGCCTCAATCTCCCCAAGACGAAGCAAGCCACGACGCGGCCCGAGCAGCCGACCGAGTCGACGCCTACTCGGACCGAGTAGAGCTTACTCGGTCCGGGTAGGCTGAGCAGCAACTTTGATTTTCTATAGTGCTCAGTCGAGTAGCTTCTCTACTCGGGCCGAGCCACTAAACGAGCATCATATTGCTCGACCCGAGTCACCTACTCGTTCGGCAACTCCAGTGTCATTTTTGGAATATTTGGAAGGCCGCAATGCGCGCGATTCTGGGCGACTGAAGCGAGGAGCTGTATAGGGACTGGGGGAGAACTTTCAATTAGGAATTTTTGAACAGTTTTTTGACAGGGGAGCTGGGCGATTTTTGTAGGCGATTCTTAGACTAGTTTTTGTAAGGAGATTTTTGAATCAAATACTGAGAGATTATTGCGTTTGTTCTGGATTGTTCTTGTTTGGAATCTGAAATTATTTCTGGATCTGCAATTTCTATTGAATTCTCGTTGTAAGTCTTTTAGCCCTAATATTTTGTTGCTATAATGTTTTCTTCTTTAGAATTGATGTTTTTTTCTGCCACTATTGCGATGTGTGAGTAGATTTATTCTAGGGTTGATGGGTTAGCCCTAGGACCATAGGGGAAGATGTAGATTTGGATCCCTATGTTGAATTGAGGATTTAAGGTTGTATTTCGGTATATCCTACCGAATCCGTAGATAACCCGTACTGAGATCATGCCCACGGTCTGTGGAATTGATGTGCTTAAAGGGTATCTAGGGATTCGAATAGGGAAATCGATTGATCCAACCAAGGCACGTGACCATTCCCAGCTCGAGCCTTGAGGGGATCCATCGAAGAACTATACCGCTATGTTGACGGCTACCACCATTGCGTCAACGAGAGCCACGGAAATACCCCGCAATTCTAACCCACGAGAGTGGTACGAATTGGGGGATTAATTCACTAGCCTTAATGCAATGTAAGGATCCTATCCCAACATCAACCCACAACGATCCTACTGGTGATCCCTAAAACCCTAGTCCCTTTTATTGATATTACAACAACACCCACCCCGATAGCTATCCCACTGCAAGATTTAGAGATAAACTGGAAACCAATTGACACTATCACCGTCCCTATGGGATTCGACATCTTATATACTATAACTCGACATCGTCCGCTTGCACATTGAGCCCGAGATTGAAGCCTAGAGGCCATACCACGCCTGGCGATCATGACACTGCCAGGTGAAACCTATGTGTAGGTTACGGGTGCGTCAAGTTTTTAGCGCCGTTGCCGGAGATGGCAATAGTGTTCCATCTCAGTTTGTTTTTATTCTGTAAAGTTTGCTAGCATTCCGATCATTTCTCACCCTTCCATCATTTTTATTCTTTTTATTTATCTCGGTGCTACTGACGGTATTTCTTTGAGTTTTGTTGGTGCATGAACACCCACTACAAAGGGTCTACTAGAGAATTATTATTCGATCCTGAGATTGAAAAGAGAGCCAAGGCTTTGAGAGCCTCTAGTAGAAGTTCATCTCCATTCGCTCAGATGGGAGAGAATCCTCCTCCTCCTCCTCCTCCTCCTCCTCGCACCGGGTCCATCAGGGACCACATGAAACCTACTTTTGGGAACAACTCCTCCATCCTCAGACCGCAACTTACGGCGACGACCTTCGAGCTCAAGACAGGGTTGATTAATCTGATGCAGCAGGATCCCTTCCACGGGCATCCTCATGAAAATCCCAACCATCACATTGACTCCTTCTTGGCGAAGTGTGATACGTTCAAGGCGAAGGATGTCAATGATGATGTTGTGAAGCTGCGGCTTTTCTCGTTCACCTTAAGGGACAAAGCCTCATATTGGCTCCGAGCCCACCCATTTGTGGATAAGTTTTATCCACCCTCGAATACGGTCCGGATCCATGGGGCCATTTCTAACTTCAAGCAGCTCCCACAGGAGTCACTTTACGAGGCATGTGAGAGGTTCAAGGACCTCCAACACCAGTGTCATCACCATGGGATCGAGCCCTGGGATTTGGTGCAGAGCTTCTACAACCAGCTCCAGCCTAGCACCAAGATGATCATCGATGCTGCGGCGCAGGGTGCCTTACTTGATAAGTCTCCTGAGGAGGCTATTGATTTGTTGGAGCACATGGCGGCCAACACTCAGCAATGGAACGATGAACGGACCGTTGTGACCCGGACTCCCGAGGTCAAGGCTGCTGGCCACTTGGATTCTCACATCGAGACCTCGTGCATACAAGTGGCCCGCATTAAGCAGCGTCGAGACTCCATCCCCGCTTCGCCCAGTACATCGTATCATCCTGCGATAGAATATGTAGATCCGGGATATATCCCTAGTGAGGCCCACTACGATGGTGCTGAGACTTCTGAGACCGTGTAGTACGTCCAAAGAGAGGGACGGAATCATTGGCAGCACCCTGCCGCCAGGAATCACCCAGGGTTTTCTTATGGAACCCCAAGTGGAGGGCTGCAACCTCCGCAATTTCAGAGACCACCACCTCCTTCTCAGCAGCAGCAGAGCCAGCAGCAGGGCGGCTTCAGGCCAGCTGGGCCTTACAGGCCGCCGGGATATCAGTTCAACCAGCCGCCTCAGCAGAATTATGCGCCGGCTCCACCCAAGTCTAATCTCGAAGCCACACTGGATACCTTCATGAGCGGCCAGATCCGCTTCAATCAGGATACATCGAACCAATTCAAGAATATAAATTCTTCACTCGATGAACTGAGGGGGCAGATGTCGCAGCTGCTGAAGAATCAGGGGAGATTGCCCTCCTAGCCAGAGACTAACCCTAGAGCTCAAGCCAATGCCGTGGTTTCAGTGACCACACGAGGAGGACGAGTGACTGACCTCGTCATGGTCCCGGTGCTTAATAAGGAGAAGATCACCATTGAAGAAGCTATTGATGACAGAGATAGAGTTGAGGCCACTGAAGGGCCTATCACTATTGAGGAGAAAGCGGATGCACCTCCCGTCATACCTACTACGACGCCACCTCCCGTTGATACATCTAAGGCTAAAGTCTCCAGACCTCCTCCTCCATACCCACAGAGGCTACCCCTAGCCAAATTGGAGAAGAAGTACTCCAAGTTCATTGAGTTATTAAAGGGGATCCAACTGAACATTCCGTTCATGGACACCATTACAGAGATCCCGATCTACGCTAAATTTCTAAAGGATCTCATCACGGGGAAGAGAAGGCCCGAAGAAATCAAGCTACTGGAGAATTCTACATCCATTATCAGAAATCACCTCCCCAGGAAGCTGCCAGATCCTGGGAGCTTTACCGTGCCTTGCTCTATTGGAGGGATGGCCATCAGTAGGGCGTTGATTGATTTGGGGGCTAGCATCAGCCTAATGCCCCTCTCCATCTTCAGGAGACTTCAGACGGGAAGTGAGCTGGAACCAACGAGCATGTCCATCCAGCTCGCCGATCATTCCATCACCTACCCGGTGGGAATAGCGAGGGACGTCATCCTCCAAATACCCCCATGACTATGTGTTCCAGTCGACTTCATCATCATGGATATGCCTGAGGGAGGGAGCTCCCAGCTTATACTCGGCCGCCCCTTCATGGCGACGGCCAATGTTCTAATCGATGTCCGGGAAGGGACCCTCTCTCTCAACGTGGGGGATATTGAAGCTGAGTTCCGGCTACAAAAGCCGATGAGAGAGCGAGCCCATGTAGAAGGGGACAGTTATTTGGAGCTTCTTGAAAAAGAGGACATTGAGGATTTTACTACCGAGATGGTCATGAAGGACCCAATGAAGACAAGCATCGACAATGACGGCGACCCAACCTACAACAAAGCAGTCGCAGCGTACAACCAAGTTTTGGATGAGGAGTTTCTACGTCGTTCATCAAATCATCAAGGACCAGAGACTATATGCTACATGGAAGAGAATCTTGAAGTAGGCGGAAATCAAATGCCGCCGGATTGCACCTTCGAGAAGATTGACGCGCGACCACCGCGCGCACCAAATGAAAACTGATATATTAGAGGGAGTCGAGCTCATGACTGAAAACGAGCGCTTATTGGGAGGCAACCCCAATTCCCTAGATTTTGGATTCTCTCTCAGTTTCTTATTTTTATTTTTTATTTCGTATTTTTAGACAAAACTACAAAAATCACAAAAATATTTGATGAGTTGGTATTGTGTGTAGGACAGACAATTGTGTAATGCCCTACGAAGCTACTGCACAAGTACTAGAGGGGGGATGAATAGTACTTTAAAATAATTAAGAAGATAATTCCTAATTATCTTACAAACTCAACCAACAATGCGGAAATATAAATATTGACAATAAAGAAACAATCGCAAACAAACGATATTGACGGGTTCGGATCCACCCAAGTCACCCCAACTTGTTCCCGGTGATCCTACGTCCCAAACACCCGGATCCCCTCCGGATACTTGAGTTAGAAACTTCTAACTTAAATTTGCACTATGAAATACTTGTAGAAATATCTACAAGATCAAATCATACACAAATGAAATTGTGACTCCTACAACCCGGGATCACAAATAAACTCTCACATCCGAGAGTAAAACACTTACAATATAAAAGTAAATGAAATATGAAATTCTTACCGACAAAATCCTATGCCTTGAGTAAACTTACGATTTAGGGCAAAACGGATTTTGGGGAAGATGAAGGCACCAAACCCTAGCTCCAAGATGTAGATCAGTGATGGAGGCCTAGGAGGTTGTTGGTGACCTTGGATCAAGCTCTTGGCTTGGAAGGCTCACAATCAATGAATTTCTCTTTTGAAATAAGAGTGAGGGAGAGATTCAAGTGAGAAATGAAAGAGCTTTGAATGAGGATTAAATGCTTCTCTTTTGATCTCTAAACTTCAATAAATATCAGCCTTTTTATGCTATGAAAGCAGCACTCTAAGTATATATAGTATAGAGGAAAGAGATAGCAAAATTCGTGGCATTTAATGTTCCAACGGCTCTATTCTGAAGCAGACTAGTCGGTCAAAGAAGGATCACTGACCGACTAGTTCATCAACTAGTCGGTCGGTGAAACAACATGAACCGACTAAAAGGTGAACAGTGAATAAAGAAAATTCAGACTTAAAGAACTAGTCGGTCTAAGAAGACTTGCCAACCGACTAGTTTCACAACTAGTCGGTCGGTGAGTGTTCATTGACCGACTAACAGGAGAAATAGAATAGTCTGAATACAAGTTGAACTATTCGGTCTGAGAACAAATTCTAACCGACTAGTTTTTCAACTAGTGGGTCGACAATCGTTCTTAGACCGACTAATGATAAACAGTAGCTCAGGCTCAAAATGGAAGTTCAACTAGTCGGTCTAAGAAGGATTCTTAACCGACTAGTTTCACAACTAGTTTCACAACTAGTCGGTCGGTGAACCTTCTTGGACCGACTAACTGTAAACAGTAACTGAGCTGAAATTGAACAAGGCATTCTAGTCGGTTCAAGAAGCTTTGCCGACCGACTAGATTGCCATCTAGTCGGTTGGTTCTTCTTCTTGAACCAACTAACATGCACAAGAAGCCGCGAATCGAAGCGCGAAGCTTCGGGAAAGTTTGTATGGGCTTCTAATAAGATCTTAAATCTAAGATATGAGCGTTATGAAGATTAAAACGTAAGACCTACTCAAGGCTTAACAATCTACGAAACGAAGCTAGAAGACTATAAATAAAACTTGACGAACCGTCTTCAAATGCTTCGATTCGAATCTCTTGACTTCAATAATGGTCCTTGAGCTTCAACGAAGCTTCAAGCATACGATCACGCGCTTTGAGAAGTCTCGAGACGTCGCTTTTAATGTTCAGAGAAGTTTGGCGACGATCTCCATAACTGCGCTCATAAAGAGTTAGTTCACGATATTTATAATTGTTCATCATCCAAAACCAAATCCGGGGAGTCAATACTCAACATTCTCCCCCTTTTTGGTGATGACAAACCAATATAAATAATAATCAAAAATAATGATTCAAATGAAATTTACTTACTCCCCCTGCATTGATGACACGTTAATTCCAAATTAAATAATAATCATACGCATCAAGCAGACGAGGAAAGTAAAAAATGAGAACCCAATTATTGAAATATCAGATTTGAAATCCATTTTTATATCTTAACTCCCCCTGAATCTAACTAAATTAGATTCACGGTAAATTGCTTTGAATTATCATGTAGCATATCGTCATTATTAATTCTCTCCCTCTTTGGCATAAGCAAAAAGAGCGGGAGGAGATTAATGACAACAACAATGGCTAAAATAAAAGCACGGGAGTCGTAGAATACGACCATGGTCCAAATGACACCAAAGGAAAATACGAATTAAATCAAAGCGTGCCAACAAGATCATAGTTGAAATCGAAAATGAAATCATCAAAACTCAAATTAATTTTTACGAAATGAGTTATAGAATATACTCTCCAATATCAACATTCTCGATGATTTAAGTGCATGGAAAACAATTCTATGTTTCCATAGAAATAATTTATATTAAAACAAATTTAATCATCGAGCGACGAAATCAATATCAGAGACAGACAAAATATATAAAATGTGCACACTGAAGTAAAAGTCAACATGATGTATATATATATATATCAAACATGGATACACCAAAATTATACATCTGCAAACATACATATAAGTGATCACTCCGTGTTTTACACCTTTTTTCCGCATGATTGCATGCCATTTAGATCACTCAAATCACGCTTTTCACGATTTATCGACAATATTGCGATATTTTTCACGATTTGTTGTTTTTGTCGTATTTCAGGAGATTTGGAGCGATTTGGAGTGATCTCGAGATACACCTACTCCAGAGTGTCACCGATGACTTCCCCGAGGGGTATTTTGCTATTTGAGAGGAGCGGAAGAAGAAAGAACGTCGTAGGAGCGACGAGGAGGCAGAAACAAGCTGTTTGGGCATTTTTGGTGTCTCACTCGGCCGAGTGAAGGAGTCACTCGGCCGACCAGCGAGACACCGCTCGGCCGACCAGATCGGACACGCTTCATGTGTGCACTCGGTCGAGCATCGAAAGCCACATCGGCCGAGTGACGAGACCCCGTCCGCCCGAGTGGCACTCAGACGACGCCCATCAAAAAGAGCCAACTTACTGTTTTTTGTCTGCCTGAGCTTCAGAAGACCCACTCGGCCGAGTGGAAAATGCCGACCGCCCGAGTGAATAGAAGCCATCGGCCGAGTGACGACAACTCACTCGGCCGAGCGACGCCCGAAGTGAAGACCCCCGAAGACCCAGACTTACTGGAAATTCTCAGGGTTTGTCACTCGGCCGAGCGACTTTTGTCACTCGGCCGAGTGCGACGCGCTGCCTGTAGCGTAAATTGCGATTTTCAGGCTGCGCAGGGGCATTTTGGTCACAGTTTTTTGGACGATTTTGGGGGGTATTTAACCCCAGTTTTTAACCTAGGTTAGGGAGCTTTTTCCTTTACTTTTTGCAGCTTTTTAGATAAAACTTTTTAGCTTTTGATTCTTGTGATTGGAGAGGAGAGAAAAGTTTATTTTTGTTGGATTCTTGGAGAACTCTATTGGTTTGTCTCCCTCTCCATTAAAAATCTTATTTTTATTGCTTATTTGAATATTGTGATGAATCCTATTGTTATTTCTATTGATTATTTTTGCGTTTGTGATATGAATTGTGAGTAGTCTATACGTCTTTGGGCGTGGGGATGAACCCTACGAGCCCAATTTCTGATTTGTGATGAATTGGTAGAAATATTGCTAGAATTGCTATTAGGGTTAGATTGGGATCGATTTACTACGGATAGCTAGGTGTTCATACCGATTGGGATTTGCAAGAGATTGGATCCCAATTCGATAGGAAACCCTAGAAATTTGAATTGGGTTGAAATCGAGTTTCCGTAGTATCGGTTTGCAAAAGATTGGACCGATACTAGGGTTCTCGGTTGCAATTCCATACCGATACTCGTTTGCAAGAGATTGGACGGGTAGGAACTATCCCAACCTAGGTCGTGGCCCGAGTTTGCACGAGAGTGGTCTCGGGACGTGATTGAACGATGATGTTGATCCTAATGCTAGCTTGCCTAGGCTAGGGTTTGCAAGAGATTGGACCCAAACCTAGGATAGCTATAGACCGGCAACAGCGCGAGAGCGTGAGCTAGGTTTTACATTCAGTTGCAACTAGTTCATCCGAAAGTCTACCCTATCAATGTTGATACCAATGAATCACATTGACGAGATACGGTGAGTAGCGGGGATTCCCCATTCCCTAGGCGTCTTTATTTGATTTTACATCTCCATACTTTGTCTGACGATTGTGACAGGATCGCCAAAAGGCAAATTCCCTCTTTTCCGTTCTTATAGTCAGGTTCTGGAGCAGGCACTTTCATTTGTCCTCCCTGTGTTCGATACCCGCTCGCCGCTACACCGTGCGCTTGCGGTAAAACTACAACCGTTCTCCGGGTGTATATCTGGGGCGATCAAGTTTTTGGCGCCGTTGCCGGGGAGGCGATAGTGTTTGATCTTATCACCCTAGCTATTTCTTTCTTTTTGTTTTATTTCTTTATTTTTATCTAACCCTTCCATTGTGCTAATCACTTCTTTGAAACTTTGTTCTCCTGTGCATGTACACGAGATCCACTGCGGACCCTGAAGCTATATTATTTGATCCCGAGATTGAACGTACTGTGCAGAGAATTAGAGCGGAGAGGAGACAAGATCCGAAAGGGAGGTTTATGACCAACCCGGAAACTGCGGAACAATTAGCGGCAAGAATGGCGAGGATTATTTCTATTCGAGATAGGCTCCGGCCTAAGACCTCTTCTACGACCTCGTCCATTGCCATGCCGGAGTTGGCGACCGACAAGAATTTTGAGCTGAAGACCGGACTAGTGGTTCTGATGCAGCAGGATCCATTTCATGGGAACGCCCATGAAAATCCTCACTACCACATCCACCTATTTTTGTCAAAGTGCGCCACATTTCAGATGACGGGGGTCTCCATCGATGCCATCAGACTGCGCCTCTTCCCCTTCACATTAAAGGATAAAGCTCTTTATTGGTTGAGGACGCAAGCTGAGGGAGTTTTTACCACATGGGATGGGTTGGCGAGCGCGTTCATCGACAAGTTCTATCCGCCTTCCAAGACGGTAAAGATTAGGAGTGCTCTTATGTCCTTCAAGCAAAGACCTCAAGAGACACTCTATGAGGCTTGGGAGCGTTTCAAAGACCTGCAGCATCAGTGCCCCCACCATAGCATTGAAGATTGGGAGCTAGTCCATAGCTTCTACAATGGTCTCCAACCGGGGACCAAGCAGATTATTGATGCCGCAGCAAATGGTGCCATCCTATTGAAGACTCCCGACGAAGCTACAGCCCTAATTGAGGAGATGGCCTCAAACAATCAACAATGGGGCGACGAGCGAGGACACTCTTCGTCCTCCTTGAAGCCATCTAGCATCTATGAGGCGAAGGCCGTAGCGGAGCTGACAAACAAGTTTGATTCTCTCCACAAGGTAGTGGAGAGACTGGAGAAGTATATCACGGAGCCCCAAGGGACCCCTTCCACATCCGCACCAACGAATCAAATGTGTGATTGGCAAGACCAATCCCAAGCTATGTATTTGGGAGGAGAACAAGGAGAGGGCTCTTTGGAGCAAGTTCAATACGTCGCGGGGAACCAAGGATATTGGGCCAATCCGGCCACTAGAAACCATCCCGGTTTCTCCTACGCCAACAATGAAGGAGCGTTGAACCCGCCGCAACAACCACCTCAACAAGCTCGACCACCACCGCAACAACAACAACATTATCCACCGAGGGGGCCTCCACAACAAAATTTCGCACCAAAGCAACAAGTTGGACCCTATAGGCCGCCCGGATACAATCAAGGGTGGAGAAATCCAAACCCTCCACAAGCTCAACAACGATCCGAATTTGAAGCTAAAGTGGAGGAGTTTATGGTCGAGCAAAAGAAGATCAATGCTTCCTTGAAGGCGGGCCAAGACTCCCTTACAACCGTTGTAGCCCAAATCTCGGAGCAATTGGTGTTGCTCAATCGAAATACTCAACAATTGCCGGCTCAACCCGAGCAAAACCCACGGGGCAACATCGGCCACATCAATGCCATGGTTGCCGTTACAACTAGGGGCGGGAAGGATACCACTCCCGTCATGATTCCAACCGAGGAGCCCGTGGAGGAGAATGTAGAGCCAATTGAGCCGGTCGTTGAAGTTGAGATGGAGAAAGAGCCGTAAAGGGAAGAAAAGTCTAGAGCGGAGCAATTGATTGAAGAGAGGCGTTTTATTCCACCGGTCCCATTCCCTCAGAGGCTTGCTAGAGCAAAAATGGAGAAACGGCTAGCAAAGTTTCTCGAGTATTTAAGAGGGGTAAGCCTCAACATTCCTTTCCTCGACGCTATCGTGGAAATCCCGACATACGCCAAGTTCCTTAAAGATTTGATTACGGGAAGAAAGAGGAAGGAGATAATTATGCTCGCCGAGGAGGGCTCTTGGTTCACCAAGAGAGAGAAGGAGCCCGCCAAATTCAAAGACCCGGGGAGTTTTCGAATTCCTTGCACCTTGGGCGGCGTCCCTCTACAAAAGGCGTTGGTGGACTTAGGGGCTAGTGTTAGCCTCATGCCTCTCTCTATGTTCCTAAGGCTAAATACCGGCACGAAATTGAAGCCTACCGACATGCGGATACAACTAGCCGATGGTCGGATCACAAGGCCGGTAGGGATCGCAGAGGACATCCCGCTACAAGTCCCGGGGGGCATATGTTTGCCATGTGACTTCGTGATCATGGATGTTAAGGAGGAGGGAGATACGTCACTAATACTTGGACGCCCGTTCCTCGCCACCGCCGGTGTCATTGTCGACGTACGTGAAGGAACTCTAACATTGAATGTCGGCAACATCGAGGTGGAGCTTCATATTCCCAAGGCAATGAAACACATGTCTTATCACGAGGAGCTGGACTATATGGACCTCCTTGACGAGGTTATTGAGGAGGCGATTCCCCATTCGATCGACGCTCTATTCAATGAAGATTTTGAGGAATGGCCAGACTTGGGCCAAGAAAAAAAGATGGAGCATTCCACCGACCTCTCCACCGAAGTTGATGAAGGCGACGCTGATGTCGCAAGGATTCGAGAGCTCTACAATCTCTCAAAATTGGAGTCTCCGAAGGAAGCTCCGCCGATACGGAAATCGGTGTCACCGGTGAAGCCGAGGACCGGAGCAAGCACTAGCTTGGGGGAGCCACCCCCTAACACTACCCGAGACGAGAGATCACCGAGGGAGAACACGCTGCCACAACTTCCGAATCCAAGCGTTCTCCCCGAAAAATTTGACGGGTGCATCTCATATGCACCCAATATCCCGCATTAATTGAAAATCAAAGCGGGTCGAGCTCACGACCTTAAACGAGCGCTTGTCAGGAGGCAACCCGACGGTTATCGCTTTATTTTTACTTTTCTTTTATTTTTGTTTTAGAAATTATTAGTGTTTTGAGTCGTTCGCCCAAAAATTTCGTGATAACGGGTCCTATTTTTCTTTGACAGGAGAGGAGAACGAGGTACCTATCATTGGGAGGATGAACAAGGCGACGAGGAGCGCTCCAGGAATGCGCTCGATGCTTAGGAGGAAGATGAAATCGACTGGAGGAAGAAAAACAGAGTTTAGAGCCCAAACGAAGACAAACAGCAGAAAACAGGGTTCACTCGGCCGAGTATACTAGTTACTCGGCCGAGCACATAAGTTCGTCCGCCCGAGCGGCTCACGAACGAGGGAAGTTTGATGTACCCAACTCTCTGTTTCTTTTCTTGATTTCAGTATAATTGCTACTCGGCCGAGTATATATATTCACTCGGCCGAGTAAAACTGATACGCTCCTAGGGAGAGTCTTGCCGAGTGGGTTGAGCCACTCGGCCGAATGGACTTATTCCACTTGGCCGAGGGTGGCAAGGCCACTCGGCCGAGTCATGAGAGGGGAGGAATTTTCCAACATATTTCTGTTGCGTTCACTCGGCCGAGCGACTTAGTCACTCGGCCGAGTCGTAACTTTTCCTATTAAAGGGGGAGCAGGACGGCGCTGTTTTCGAAACGAAAAAATTCCCAAAAACCGCCCGATCGCCCCGACCCTTCGTTTCCTCGACCCCTCACTCGCCCGACCACTCGCCCGTCGCCGCCGCTCGGCCACCCATCGCCGGCCGAGCCCGCTGCACTTCCGTCCGAGTCGCCGCCGGCGACCACTTCGCCGGCCGAGCTCCGGTAACGCTTTATCGCCCAATTTTCTCCTCTCTTGCGTATTTTTCGATGATCCATGTGTCCAACGAACCCCAAACCCAAATTAAATTCAATTTCTATCTATTATACCCCTAACCCCCCATACGTTTTGAATATTACACGCTAATCTCTTTGTTTGATGCGCAGGTTAAATTGGGGAGCTTAGGGGAGCCCAGGGGAGCTTCCAGGGATTGTTTTGGGCTACGTGAAGGCGTCGTCTTCACACGCTTCCATTAGTTTGCTCTCGCGGCGTGTCGTGGTATACTCTTTCCTTTATTTTACGCACGCCACATTTTTTCATGTTTTTGGTGAGCACCCGGGGCCCACATGCCGCCCCGGACACGGCCACGCACCCGGAGAGCTTCCGCCAAGCGGAAGCGGTCGGATAAGCATGGCCCCTCCCACGAGGTGGAAGACTCTCCTCCGCCTACACAACCACACCCTGTGCACCCCGCACAGCCCGCACACCCCGCACAGCCTGCAGAGCCCATTCACCCCGCACAGCCACTCCCTGCCGTCCCACAGCCACCACCACCGGCTCCACTTATCGGGCCGTTGGGGATTACGTTCCGGGACGACGCACACCGCGTCGTTTTCGAGCGCATTTCCCAGCGTTCGATCGTACCCTCCAGGTTCGCACACCTTGCAGACCTAGGACGCCTGGGGGTACTCGAGGGGATGCTCACGTTGTATGACAACGTGGGTTGGCAAGATTTCTTCCAGGTGTCGGCGGACACGTTCGTCCGTCCGACACTTGAGGTGCTTAGTTCCATCGCTCGGACCGACGAGGGATGCTCGTTTAGGTTCATGGACCGAGAGTGCCAGGTCACTCTCAGTATGATGAGAGCCTTCTTCTCGTGGCCCGATGTCCCCGGGGCCGACCGTGGTTACGCCCCCACTCACATTCCCCCACCTTCCTTCGATGCCGGTGCTTTCTGGGCCCGGATCACGGGTCTACCTGCTGCCTTCGACCCTAGTAGGGCCAAGGCCTCGGCCATCGTCCACCCTTGCCTCCGCATAGCTCAGCGCCTCATGGCGACTACCTTTTTGGCGAGATATGAGCCTGGGACGATGTCCACGCCGGAGCTTTATATGCTCTATGCGATGACGCGCCCCAGAGCTCTATCTAGGGAGGGTGACGAGTTGGTCCCCGCCGTCGTGATCGATATCGCGAGCTGGTTTTTGGATCGCATCATCGTATCGGTGGGCGCTCGCTCACCGATATGCTGCGGCGGTCTGATCACCCTGCTCACTCTTATGACCGGCGAGGACCTTCCTGCTGACCTGCGACGTGCCCCGGGCCCCACTTCACTGTCCATAGATGTTATGGCCCGGATGAAGATGCTTCGTCCGCATGGTCAGCGGCACTGGGTTTGGTTGCACGGTCCATTCGGTGCAGATTACATGATCCTTCCGAGCCCAGCTCAGACTCAGATTGCACCAGCACAGGTGGACTGGCTCCCGGCGATGGATCTCCTGATCCCCGCCGCCTATGTGCTTGAGGCCGAGGAGGCTGAGCAGGCTGAGCAGGCCCACGCTGCCTACGCTGCACCCGCTGACCCCGCTGCTCCTGCTGACCCCGTGGCCCCTCAGCAGCCCGATATTTCTGCTGCTCCCGACACCTCTGTCTCCACTGCTGCCGGTGTCGGGAGTACCCTCGCTGAGCCCACCTCCACTACCTCCACGCCTACGACCACCCCCACTACCTCCAATCCCACCACCACAGCTGGCCCTCTGTCCGTTGAGCCTGTTTCCTCCGCACTACCCGAGCACCCACCGACTGTAGTTGAGAGCGGAGAGCCCTCTTTTGCTGCCGTCGTGGAGACCGTGGTTTCCACCTCTGTCTCCACCGCAGCCGTTTTTCCTGAGAGTGTCGCGGCGTCTGTCCACACGTCTGTGTCGCCGACCTCTCTGGCCACCTCGTTGCCACTTTTATACTCCACTTCCGTTGATGTTGCCTCCACTTCTTACCAGCCCGTGCCCCGGCTTCACACTGAGGCTAGGCCCACACTTGCGAGCACAGCACCTTTCCTCCACCTACCTGCTGAGCCCATCACCTACGCCACCCGAGTACGCCAGCCTCGTCCTGCACAGCATAGACAGGTGCGTCCCTCTGCCCCCACCTCCCCCGACACTGTACTTCAGAGCATTCGTGCTCTCGAGGGGGCGGTGAGTGGCCTCAGAGGTGACCTTAGGACACTGTCCGCCACCGTCACCGATATGGCTCGCCGCTTCGACCTGCTTCCGCACATTCACTATTGCCTCACCCAGGTTCTCGAGCGGCTCCCTCACGTACCCACACCCACCCAGCAGGTACCCACCCCCACTCCTACACACACCCAGCCTGCTACCACACCCACACCCACACCCACACCCGCTCAGCAGCCTGTTCCCCAGCCACCACCTCCTCCTCCTCCTCCGCCTCAGGACGGAGACGGCGCAGCCCCACCCTCTTAGGCACCCTTGATGCCATTGATCCTTTTTGCCGTCGTGCTGCCCGTCTCTGCTGGGTCCTGATGTCTTTTGCCCACCCCCCCTCCCCTCACTGTTTTTTTGGGACCACATGTTGTTCATATCTTTATATATCTTTTTTGGGAGAGAGGGAGAGTTTTTGGTGTCACACTTTTATATCTGTTTCACTCCTGTATCTGCATGCATCATGTCCGCATCATATTTTTCATTTCGTTATTTTTATTTTCTTTTTCGTCACGCATGCATCCTCACCTATCCCTCACTTTACACGTCTCTCGGTGTGCCACACTTCGCACATTGAGGACACTGTGCACTTTAGCTTGGGGGAGTGAGTTCTCACGTTCTTTTCGATTTACCACCTTTATTTTTAGTTTTTTTTCACACCATTTTCCGCTTTTGTACTTATTTTCATCACTTTTTCTCTTTTTTTTTACCATGCATCACATTTTTCTTATTTTCTTTGTGTGCTGCATTGTAAATAGTTTCATTTTCTCCCTTCATCTTTATTTCTTTTTCATCTCATGCTAGAGATGACTTTTCTGTGATGATGACGACGTGGAGTTAGCTTTCTCTATATGCATGCTATATTTGTCATGTCTTAGATTTTATTTCTGATATCATATGCAGTGATTTGCCTTGCATTTAGAGATAATAACCCACACCTTTTCCGCATGAAAATGTATGAAATTTTATTATTAGCTGAGTCTAAATATTCATATGTATGCTATCGCAGAAAACACACCAAGATTCATGCATTGAATGCTTATATCTGGAGTATTTCTTTTCCTATATCGCTTCTATATGCATGATTTGTACATTTCACTTCAGGATGATTGAATGATGCTAGCTATGATAAATCTGGATTAGTTTAGTTTTTTTGTGATTGAAACTGAGTAGATTAGATTACCCTGCTGAAGTCGTCGTGCACGTCCTACAGAGTGAACTGAGAGACATATTTATTTCTTTCTCCACATATCTTGAACATCAATTCTCTATTTTAAAATCATTGGTGAATCTCCCCTTAGCGATTCTATTGTATGGCATTTCCCCCGCTATTAATTCCTAGCTCCAAATTTCCCAAAACCAAAGAAAGAAAAAGAAAAACTCTTGTATATCCTTATTTCTCTTTGAGTTGGGATCATTGTGTATATGCTATTTGAAAAAAAAGAAAAGAAAGAGAAAAAGAAAAGAAAAAGAAAAGAAAAGAGAAAAGAATCTCAATAAACGATCCCATCTCATGTTCTCTCTTTCTTCTCTCTTTTTGTTTTTATTTTTTATTACTTTTGGAGCTTCATAAAAATGGGGATGTAAATATTATTTTTTATGCCGCCACGCTTATAGATAAGCTTGGGGGAGGGAATCCAATGATGTGTGTGAGAGTGACCACTTGACGGTGCACGACAACCTAGGCTAAGTAATATTCTATACTCGGTGAGATCGTTTTAGCTTCACGAAATCCAGAAATCTATGCCTAGCACTCATTTCATGAAATCCACACTTTTCTATTCTTTCTATTCTATTGCCTGATATTCTTATACTCCTCTTAGAAAGCGTTCAATTGAAAAGTGTGTGATCTGCGATATTGTATACCGCTTTAAATGATTCAGACGATGTTAATTCTAAAATTATTCCGTTTTTCACGCTATATCAATATTCTTGGGTTTTCTATTTCTATTTGCACCATTATACTGATATCAAAATAAAAGTCTTTGACATGTGTTTTACATTCGGTGCATGCTATATGAGTAAGCAAAACCCACGTCCTGAGAAAATGATCTAGCAACTTCCCTCTTCGCTTTCTTCTTTCTTCTTCGTTTTTCGTTTTTCGTTTTTCGTCGTTTTCGTTTTCCGGATCCACCGGGTTCGCCTTTTACTTATCTTCCTCGAGGACGAGTAAGAGGTAAGCTTGGGGGATTTTGATCACTCCGTGTTTTACACCTTTTTTCCGCATGATTGCATGCCATTTAGATCGCTCAAATCACGCTTTTCACGATTTACCGACAATATTGCGATACTTTTCACGATTTGTTGTTTTTGTTGTATTTCAGGAGATTTGGAGCGATTTGGAGTGATCCCGAGATACACCTACTCCAGAGTGTCACCGATGACTTCCCCGAGGGGTATTTTGCTATTGGAGAGGAGCGGAAGAAGAAAGAACGTCGTAGGAGCGACGAGGAGGCAGAAACAAGCTGTTTGGGCATTTTTGGTGTCTCACTCGGCCGAGTGAAGGAGTCACTCGGCCGACCAGCGAGACACCGCTCGGCCGACCAGATCGGACACGCTTCATGTGTGCACTCGGCCGAGCATCGGAAGCCACATCGGCTGAGTGACGAGATCCCGTCCGCCCGAGTGGCACTCAGACGACGCCCATCAAAAAGAGCCAACTTACTGTTTTTCGTCTGCCTGAGCTTCAGAAGACCCACTCGGCCGAGTGGAAAATGCCGACCGCCCGAGTGAATAGAAGCCATCGGCCGAGTGACGACAACTCACTCGGCCGAGCGACGCCCGAAGTGAAGACCCCCGAAGACCCAGACTTACTGGAAATTCTCAGTGTTTGTCACTCGGCCGAGCGACTTTTGTCACTCGGCCGAGTGCGACGCGCTGCCTGTAGCGTAAATTGCGATTTTCAGGCTGCGCAGGGGCATTTTGGTCACAGTTTTTTGGACGATTTTGGGGGGTATTTAACCCCAGTTTTTAACCTAGGTTAGGGAGCTTTTTCCTTTACTTTTTGCAGCTTTTTAGATAAAACTTTTTAGCTTTTGATTCTTGTGATTGGAGAGGAGAGAAAAGTTTATTTTTGTTGGATTCTTGGAGAACTCTATTGGTTTGTCTCCCTCTCCATTAAAAATCTTATTTTTATTGCTTATTTGAATATTGTGATGAATCCTATTGTTATTTCTATTGATTATTTTTGCGTTTGTGATATGAATTGTGAGTAGTCTATACGTCTTTGGGCGTGGGGATGAACCCTACGAGCCCAATTTCTGATTTGTGATGAATTGGTAGAAATATTGCTAGAATTGCTATTAGGGTTAGATTGGGATCGATTTACTACGGATAGCTAGGTGTTCATACAGATTGGGATTTGCAAGAGATTGGATCCCAATTCGATAGGAAACCCTAGAAATCCGAATTGGGTTGAAATCGAGTTTTCGTAGTATCGGTTTGCAAGAGATTGGACCGATACTAGGGCTCTCGGTTGCAATTCCATACCGATACTCGTTTGCAAGAGATTGGACGGGTAGGAACTATCCCAACCTAGGTCGTGGCCAGAGTTTGCACGAGAGTGGGCTCGGGACGCGATTGAACGATGATGTTGATCCTAATGCTAGCTTGCCTAGGCTAGGGTTTGCAAGAGATTGGACCCAAACCTCGGATAGCTATAGACCGGCAACAGTGCGAGAGCGTGAGCTAGGTTTTACATTCAGTTGCAACTAGTTCATCCGAAATTCTACCCTAGCAATGTTGATACCAATGAATCACACTGACGAGATACGGTGAGTAGCGGGGATTCCCCATTCCCTAGTCGTCTTTATTTGATTTTACATCTCCATACTTTGTCTGACGATTGTGACAGGATCGCCAAAAGGCAAATCCCTCTTTTCCGTTCTTATAGCCAGGTTGTCTGGAGCAGGCACTTTCATTCGTCCTCCCTGTGTTCGATACCCGCTCGTCGCTACACCGTGCGCTTGCGGTAAAACTACAACCGTTCTCCGGGTGTATATCCGGGGCGATCAATAAGCGATCCTCAGATCGAAGCACATCATACAACATATATCACAACATATATCGAAGTATCTCAAAACATACAGACATCCATCCAAAATACATCAAAATACATCAAAATCCAGAACCACCCAAACTATCCTAAATCACACTCTCACTACAAGATATATCATCCAATGTGCACTAGGAGAGTCCTCCAAGCAAGCTCAGTAGGCGGAGGGAGGATCTGCAGCAGCAGCAGGCTCTGCAGGAGGGGTGGTAGTCACTGCGTCAGCAGGAGTGTCCACAGATGGTATAGTCGCAACGGGAGTGGCCTCGGGAGCACCAGACGAAGTATCCACCGAAGGGATAATGGCAACAGGTGTGCTCTCGGGGTGTAACGACTCGTAATTTTTCAAAACATTTAATTACAAATTTAATATACTTTAATAGCTTGTCAGGAGTTTTAAATGATTTCAAAAAAAATTCTATAAAAATATTTTGAAATACTAGACTTATTATATTATATTTCAGTATTTTCAGATTTCCTCAAATGCCCAAAACATTTCTGTTAAAATTCATTTTCAAAAATTGCCGTTTTGATTCGACGAATTTATTTTCTATTCAAACGTCTTCAAAATGTTTTCAAACTTCTACAATAGCGTCATATGATCATTTAGGGCTCCCCACATTAATTTCGTAATTTTCTGATATCATTTCAATAGAGAACCCACTTACCTGTTTTCTAAACGTTTTGGCCAAAAACTAGTATTCCCGTAGCCCAGACCTTGAAACGGACTTCGTATTCACCATCCTCGCGACGATACGATCCCGTGAGTATGTTTTCGTAATTTGTCGGACACGTTTACTAGTAGGGGCAAAATCGTAATTTCGTTTTTGTATTTACTAATTACTTTCACTAATGGGGGTTTTACTTTTTACTAATTACTTTTAATCTATCCTAATTACCTACCTATCATGTTAGAAGCCCATGTGATTCATGGGTGAACCTACTCTCCACACTTAGTCTAAAGTTCCTCTCCTAACCTATTAATTAGTTGACTAAGTATTAATGAGTCCCTCTTAATTACAATTATACCATCCCAAACCCCTACATAATTAACCCCTAACCCATCTTCCTAACTCACGCACCCAGGCCAAACCCAACTCACGCACACACAGCTCTCTCTCTCTCTCTCTCTCTCTCTCTCTCTCTCTCTCTCTCTCTCTCTCTCTCTCTCTCTCTCTCTCTCTCTCTCTCTCTCTCTCTCTCTCTCTCCTCTCTTCCACTCTCTCTCCGCCATCCTCCGCCGGCCTCCGACCGCGCTCCGCCGCCGGCCTCAACCGCCGCTCCCACGAACGCCACGCCCCCCCGAACGCCGACGCCCACCTCCCCGCTCCGCCACAACGCCCCTGAGCCGCCGACGTCGCCGCCGGCTGCTCCGCCCAGCGCCGTCGCCCGCCCCGCCTTCGTCGTCGTCTTCCCTACCCGACCAGACGCCTACTTTTTCCGGAATGATTTTTCGAACCTAAAGATTAAATAGGTTTAATTCATTCTAAAAATCGTAACTCGCTGGTTTTACCTACACTAATATTTGATAAAATTATATGTGACAATAGACTTCGAGACGGTCATTTTGACTACTCATTCATGCAATTCCGATTTGTATTGCTCCCGTAAGAAATTACGGAAGATACACGTTCCTTAAGTTTTTAGGATTTTTAAGCTATTTCTAAGTTTCTAAAAATTATAAGAAATTACAGAAGCTTCTGAAAATTCTCCCCTCTTGCAGTAAAATCTAAATAATTATTTTAGGTTTATATAAAAATTTTAAATATTTTCCGACACCGTTTTAACGAGTTTAAAAATCAAACTAACCTAATCATTAAATAGGAAAAAGTCGTGTTTTTCTAAAAAAGTATTTTGTGTTGCAGGTACAGACTCTGGTGTACCAACTTCAGAGGAAGCACTAGATCCTCTTCCGGCTTACTACAACGGTATTAATTTTGGTAAGTCACGATAGGTTCTAACATTAGAAATCTAGCCACTGTGCTCGTACGAACTTGTAGCACCGCATTACTACGTGCTCGAAGCACGGAAACATACGCCACTTTCTTGTGTTGGACTTGACTTGGAACATCCCGTGGAACGTTCATGTAAAGAACTTGTACTTGAGACATCACCGGGTTTTGGGGTAACTCATAGTTTGCGAGAGTACGGGAGTGACTAGAGTTTGGTCTACCTGTCCTGTCGCCTGTGTTTCGGCGCCCTGTCCTGCTGCCTGCGTTTCGGCAAACCATACTGCTGCCTGGGTACCGGCATTCGTCTGGGTAGCACTCAAGCAAGAGACAAACTGAACGGTCACATATTGTACTCTCCGACTAGAGTCACGTAATTTTAGCAGAGCTTGCACAGTTACTTCTTTACAGTCATGCACTTTACTTTCTGTACTTGTACAGACACTACACCGTACTTTACTTTACTTCTGCTTGTCATACTTGTACAGTACTTCTTTTCTTTGTTTAGAATCTTTGTGACTTACCTTCAGTTCCACTTGTGGCACCGACAGACGAAGATCAGATTGAGGAGATTGCTCCAGAGTATGAGGAGCCTGCGTACGACCCGAAGGCCGCAGAGTTTTAGTTACTTTTCTGTCAGGAGTGTGTATTGTACTATGTATTTCCTTTTCTGCATTTCCTTTCAGTATTTCCTTTCATGTACTGGTGTGAGAGAGTGATGGTTGTTGTTGTACTTTAATTTGGACTGTAATAACGTTGTACGCTGGTTTAAGTGTTGTTGGTACATCTCTGTGTTGTGGCTATGCTGATTTCACTGGTAAACTGCGGAACCTGCGAATAAACCGAATAAGTAATAGGCCCCCGAGAGCGGGTCGTTACAAGTTTGGTGGCTCATGCAGGTCCGTGCAAAATACCTCGTGAACAGTATAGTAAAACCAGGATGTATCGTATACGATACTCAACTAAGCTGACATTTCTATGGATGCAGGTTTGACACTCGAAAGACGAACGGGAACATCTCGGAGACCCCCAATGGAGCCTATCAGTCTGAAGCCAACAACCCGACCGACAACGGGCCAACTCCCACAGTGCATCAGATCTCGGATCTGGCATTGCGAGAAATGGTCGAAGCTATCAAAGGAGAATATCACCCTACGGGAGGCATCCGACAATATCGCTCCCTCCACCCGAAGACCTAGAACGGAGAAGATGGCCCGATGAAGGCCGATTAATGGCTAGAAAGTACTGAAGAGAACTTGAGAGCCGCCCAGATCGGGAGGCATGCCTGGGTGGATACTGCCAGGTCCCAACTAACGGATGGGGCCAGAGTCTGGTGGGGCTCTGCAGAAAAGCGTCTCCAACGACCGATTGAATGGGAGACATTCACGGAACTTTTCCGCACCCAATATTTCTCTCCTGAGGCCCAGATGGAACTTGAGGCGCAATTTGTTGGGTTGAAGCAAGGTTCCATGACGGTGGAACAATACGACGCCCAATTCACCATGTTGAGCCGCTTTGCTCCTGAGTTGGTTGCCACTCCAATAGCCCAGGCTCGACGCTTCAAGCAGGGTCTCAACATAGAGATCCGTCGGAATTTAGTTGGACGTACATTATCTACCCACACCGAAGTTCTAGCTGCTGCTCGTGAACATGAGTTTGTGGAGAGGGAAGAAAGACGTGGGTTGGCTGCCCCTCACAGAAGACAACCACCTCCAACCCCTGTTGCTGGACCTAGCCGACGACCCCCGCCTAATCAGATATATCGGCCCATTCAACAGACGCAGTTCAAGAGGCAGGGCCCGCCACCACCGCCACCGCGCCTAACATGTCATCATTGCGGGAAACCAGGGCACCTCCGCTCAGAATGCCGATCTTTTCTAAACCTCTATCTGATCTGTGGATCAAAGGACCATGTTGCAAGGGACTGTCCTGAGAGGAAGTCTCAGCTACCTAACCCTGCTCCGACCCACGTCCCTGCCAGGAATGCTCCACATCGACCACCACCACCTGCTCAGCAACGACAACCACTCCCGCCTCAGCAGCAAGCATTCCAGCAAGCTCGACCACAGGCGCCCCCTCCAAGGCGTCAAGCGTATACCATGACTGTGGAAGAGGCCGAAGCTACAGACCAAATGATCACAGGTATGAGATATCATTTCAGCATTAAGTTATATTATCTAAAAGTCATACACTTAGACAAGATTCTCGTAACCGTAGGTATTGTCTTAGTAGCTGGTAAACCTGCCCTCACTTTATTCGACTCGGGAGCTACACATTGCTTCATGGAAAGTCGATTCGTCCAAACACACGACGTCTCTGTAGAACCTCTGACTTCTCGTTGGAAGGTCGAGACCGGTGGTGGGTCTCTACCAGTAACCAGCAGATGCCTCCAATGCTCTGTTGTGATTTGTGGACGAGATCTCTACGCCGACTTCATGGTGATAGAGTTGCCAACTTTTGATGCTGTTCTTGGGATGGACTGGTTAGGAACATTTCACGCCACCATTGACTGTCGTCAAAGGAGGGTAGAATTCGAGATACCTAACCATCCAAATTTCGAGTTCCTTAGCGGAAGTCGATCAGAAGGACCCGTGAAGTACCGAGCCAGACTTTCAGAAGCCATGGCGACTACAGCAGGAGATGAGCAAGAAATGCCTGAGATAGTGCGAGAATTCTTGGACGTATTTCTGGACGACCTCTCAGGTTTGCCTCCGGATCGCGGCCTTGAATTTACCATTGATCTTATGCCAGGTGCATAACCCATGTCCAAGGGACCCTACCGCATGGCACCACCCGAGCTTGAAGAGATTCGAGCTCAACTAGATGATCTTATACAGAAAGGATGGATACGACCTAGTGTATCCGCATGGGGTGCCCCAGTGCTGCTCGTGAAGAAGAAGGACGGATCCCAGCGCATGTGCGTAGACTACCGCGAGCTAAACAAGATGACGGTGAAGAACAAGTACCCACTACCCCACATCGACGACCTGTTCGACCAGCTTAGAGGATCGAGCGTGTATTCGAAGTTGGACCTAAAGACCGGATATCATCAAGTGAAGGTGAAGAAGGAGGATATCCACAAGACCGCATTTCGGACGAGATATGGACACTACGAATTCCTGGTGATGCCATTTGGTGTGACTAATGCACCTGCTGTATTCATGAGTCTTATGAACCAGGTTCTTTACAACCATCTGGACAAGTTCGTAGTCGTCTACATCGACGATATACTCATCTACTCGAAGGACGCCGAAGAGCATAGAGTTCACCTGAGGAAGGTCTTGGAGACGCTAAGACAACACCAACTGTATGCCAAGTACAGTAAGTGTGAGTTTTGGCTCGACAAGGTGGCTTTCCTGGGCCACATCATATCTGGAGAAGGGATATCTGTCGACCCCGAGAAAGTAGCTGCTGTTCAGAACTGGCCAGCCCCGAAGACTGTAACTGAGATTCGAAGTTTCCTAGGACTGGCTGGTTACTACCGACGATTCATCCAGGACTTCTCGAAGATCGCAAGAGCCATGACGAAATTGACGAGAAAGGACGTGATGTTCGTCTGGTCGAAGGCCTGCGAGGATGCATTCCAGGAGCTGAAGAGGCGACTGACTTCTGCCCCGATTCTGGTCATCCCAGACAGAACCGGAGGATTCGAAGTATTTTGTGATGCATCTGGCAAAGGACTTGGATGTGTGCTGCATCAGCATGGTCGAGTCGTTGCTTATGCGTCCAGGCAATTGAAGATCCATGAGAAGAACTACCCCACTCATGACCTTGAGTTGGCGGCAGTTATCTTTGCCCTAAAGATATGGAGGCACTTTTTACTGGGCGAACACGTAAAGATCTTCTCTGATCACAAGAGTCTTAAATACCTGTTCACCCAGAAGGAGCTCAACATGCGCCAACGCCGATGGATCAAGCTGATGGCGGACTATGATATTGACCTTCAGTACCATCCTGGGAAGGTCAATGTCGTACCGGATGCTTTAAGTCGCCTTCCTGCAGTGATGACTCTCACATCACAATGGCGGCTTCGACACGAGATCCAAGCCATGGAGATGGATGTCATACTACCTGGAGTAACGTCTTCGTTGCTCAGCCTTCAGATCAAGTCCGACCTGGTGGACAAGATCAAAGCTGCCCAAGCCGGAGACGCGAAGCTGCAGAAGATCAGAGACATGGTGTTAGCATGTCAGAGGCCTGAATTCAAGATCCATGAGGACGGATCCTTGAGATTCGGCAACCGCATCTGCGTACCATCTGGAGACGTCAGAGAAGCTCTATTGGAAGAAGCTCACAGTTCTCTATATTCCATTCATCCAGGTGGGACCAAGATGTACCAAGACTTGCGAATACACTACTGGTGGCATGGGATGAAGAGAAGCGTCGCACGTAGTGTGGCGAAGTGTAAGTGTGCCAACAGGTGAAGGCTGAACATCACCGGTCTGCCGGATTGTTGCAGCCTTTGCCCATCCCAGAGTGGAAATGGCAACACATTACGATGGATTTTGTGACAGGACTGCCCAAGAGTACGAAGCATAACGATGCTGTTTGGGTGATCGTTGATCGATTAACCAAGTCAGTACACTTCATTCCTTTCAGAGTGGGCCAGTCAACCGAGATGCTTGCCAAGAAATACATGGAAGAGATCGTGAAGCTGCATGGTGTCCCTGTCAGCATTGTTTCGGACAGAGACACTCGATTCACATCTCACTTTTGGAAGAGCTTGCAGGAATGTCTGGGGACCCGATTAAGCTTCAGTACAGCTTATCATCCTCAGACTGATGGCCAGTCAGAACGCAACATTCAGATCCTGGAGGACATGTTGCGTGCGTGTATGTTGGACTTCAAGGGATCTTGGGAGGACCATCTTCATCTCGTGGAGTTTGCTTACAACAACAGTTATCAGGCCAGCATCGGTATGGCGCCTTTTGCAGCGCTATATGGCCGGAAGTGTCGTTCCCCCTTGAGTTGGGACGACGTTGGTGATCGAGAGCTCATTGGTCCAGACTTGATTGTTGAAGCATTGGAAGTAGTCCGGACCATCAGAGAGAAGCTATAGTTGGCTCAAGATCGATACAAGCATTGGGCAGATGCAAAGCGCCGACATTTAGAGTTCCAGTCTGGCGATCATGTATTTTTGAAGATCTCGCCGAATCGAGGGATGATTCGTTTTAGACGAAGAGGGAAGCTCAGTCCTCGATATATTGGTCCATTTGATGTCTTGGAGCGAGTAGGCGAGGTGGCCTATCGCCTTGCCTTGCCACCTGCATTGGAAGGAGTACATGAAGTTTTTCATGTCTCACAGCTTCGACGCTACGTGAGTGATCCTAGTCATGTTGTGGATTACTCCGAGATTGCTGTTCATCCGGATCTATCTTACGAACAACAACCAGTCAAAATCATGGACCGACGGCAAAAGATCCTCAAGAATCGAGTAATTAACCTTATCAGGATAATGTGGCGTCACGACTCACCTGGAGAATCTACTTGGGAACGAGAAGACGAGATGCAAGAACGCTACCCGTACCTATTTACCGAATCAGGTAATCCTACTAGTTACGAGACTAGTTACGGAAGCTATGGTGATGTTAATAGTAAGTATTCATAAACATCATCTCTTGTTTTCTTGATGCTATGATATCACATTATATTATTTACAACCTGATTTATTAGACCATTATTATCATTTATTTGCTTGAACTTCTTCATAACAAAAGTTATTCGTTTTATAAAGTTCGAGAAATTCCGAGGACGGAATTATTTTAAGGAGGGTAGGATGTAACGACTCGTAATTTTTCAAAACATTTAATTACAAATTTAATATATTTTGTAATGGTTTGTCAGGAGTTTTAAATGATTTCAAGAAAATTCTATAAAAATATTTTAAAACACTAGACTTATTATATTGTATTTCAGTATTTTCAGATTTCCTCAAATACCCAAAACATTTCTGTTAAAATTCATTTTCAAAAATTACCGTTTTGATTCGATGAATTTATTTTCTATTCAAACGTCTTCAAATTGTTTTCAAACTTCTACAATAGCGTCCTATGATCATTTAGGGCTCCCCACATTAATTTCGTAATTTTCTGATATCATTTCAATAGAGAACCCACATACCTGTTTTCTAAACGTTTTGGCCAAAAACTAGTATTCCCGTAGCCCAAACCTTGAAACGGACTTCGTATTCACCATCCTCGCGACGATACGATCCCGTGGGTATGTTTTCGTAATTTTTCGGACACGTTTACTAGTAGGGGCAAAATCGTAATTTCGTTTTTGTATTTTACTAATTACTTTCACTAATGGGGGTTTTACTTTTTACTAATTACTTTTAATCTATCCTAATTACCTACCTAACACGTTAGAAGCCCATGTGATTCATGGGTGAACCTACTCTCCACACTTAGTCTAAAGTTCCTCTCCTAACCTATTAATTAGTTGACTAAGTATTAATGAGTCCCTCCTAATTACAATTATACCATCCCAAACCCCTATATAATTAACCCCTAACCCATCTTCCTAACTCACGCACCCAGGCCAAACCCAACTCACGCACACACAGCTCTCTCTCTCTCTCTCTCTCTCTCTCTCTCTCTCTCTCTCTCTCTCTCTTCCACACTCTCTCCGCCATCCTCCGCCGGCCTCTGACCGCGCTCCGCCGCCGGCCTCAACCGCCGCTCCCACGAACGCCACGCCCCCCGAACGCCGACGCCCACCTCCCCGCTCCGCCACAACGCCCCTGAGCCGCCGACGTCGCCGCCGGCTGCTCCGCCCAGCGCCGTCGCCCGCCCCGCCTTCGTCGTCGTCTTCCCTACCCGACCAGACGCCTACTTTTTCCGGAATGATTTTTCGAACCTAAAGATTAAATAGGTTTAATTCATTCTAAAAATCGTAACTCGCTGGTTTTACCTACACTAATATTTGATAAAATTATATGTGACAATAGACTTCGAGACGGTCATTTTGACTACTCATTCATGCAATTCCGATTTGTATTGCTTCCGTAAGAAATTACGGAAGATACACGTTCCTTAAGTTTTTAGGATTTTTAAGCTATTTCTAAGTTTCTAAAAATTATAAGAAATTACAGAAGCTTCTGAAAATTCTCCCCTCTTGCAGAAAAATCTAAATAATTATTTTAGGTTTATATAAAAATTTTAAATATTTTCCGACACCGTTTTAACCAGTTTAAAAATCAAACTAACCTAATCATTAAATAGGAAAAAGTCGTGTTTTTCTAAAAAAGTATTTTGTGTTGCAGGTACAGACTCTGGTGTACCAACTTCAGAGGAAGCACTAGATCCTCTTCCGGCTTACTACAACGATATTAATTTTGGTAAGTCACGATAGGTTCTAACATTAGAAATCTAGCCACTGTGCTCGTACGAACTTGTAGCACCGCATTACTACGTGCTCGAAGCACGGAAACATACGCCACTTTCTTGTGTTGGACTTGACTTGGAACATCCCGTGGAACGTTCATGTAAAGAACTTGTACTTGAGACATCACCGGGTTTTGGGGTAACTCATAGTTTGCGAGAGTACGGGAGTGACTAGAGTTTGGTCTACCTGTCCTGTCGCCTGTGTTTCGGCGCCCTGTCCTGCTGCCTGCGTTTCGGCAAACCATACTGCTGCCTGGGTACCGGCATTCGTCTGGGTAGCACCCAAGCAAGAGACAAACTGAACGGTCACATATTGTACTCTCCGACTAGAGTCACGTAATTTTAGCAGAGCTTGCACAGTTACTTCTTTACAGTCATGCACTTTACTTTCTGTACTTGTACAGACACTACACCGTACTTTACTTTACTTCTGCTTGTCATACTTGTACAGTACTTCTTTTCTTTGTTTAGAATCTTTGTGACTTACCTTCAGTTCCACTTGTGGCACCGACAGACGAAGATCAGATTGAGGAGATTGCTCCAGAGTATGAGGAGCCTGCGTACGACCCGGAGGCCGCGGAGTTTTAGTTACTTTTCTGTCAGGAGTGTGTATTGTACTATGTATTTCCTTTTCTGCATTTCCTTTCAGTATTTCCTTTCATGTACTGGTGTGAGAGAGTGATGGTTGTTGTTGTACTTTAATTTGGACTGTAATAACGTTGTACGCTGGTTTGAGTGTTGTTGGTACATCTCTATGTTGTGGCTATGCTGATTTCACTGGTAAACTGCGGAACCTGCGAATAAACCGAATAAGTAAATGGCCCCCGAGAGCGGGTCGTTACACGGGGGCACCGGCAGAAGTAGCAGCAGCAGCAGACGTACCCTCTGGGGCACGAACAGCAGATCCAATAAGCTCCTTGAGCTCGGCATCATCCATCTCCTTGTCGTCAGAAACAGACGGAGGAACCTCAATGCCCAAGCGAGAGCAGATGCGAGCGAGCATCTCCTCGGAATGAGCACAACGAGACTCCACACGTCTCAACGAACGTGAAAGCTCAGCGAGAGTAGGAGAAGGAGCAGGAGCAGAAGCTGAAGGGGTTGTCCTCTGAACGTGACGAAGCGCCGCAAGAGACTTCTTGACGACCGTCGCATTCAGAGGGGGACCAAGGGGATGCTCATCATCGGGAGGGAGATGGACCTTGAAGTGACGGAAGACAAGAGTCAATAGGCACGGGTAAGGAATGTGGGCTGACTTGGTGG
Source organism: Scilla litardierei (assembly GCA_030789695.1). Taxonomy (NCBI): domain Eukaryota; kingdom Viridiplantae; phylum Streptophyta; class Magnoliopsida; order Asparagales; family Asparagaceae; genus Scilla; species Scilla litardierei. The sequence goes on from CM061133.1 coordinate 255,581,278, forward strand.
ACTTTCGAATACATTCGAAGGAGTCCATCTTGTCAAGAATAATCCGTGCCCAATTGATCTCGCTCCCCATGAAAATGGCATAAATGAGTTTGAGGAATGGCTAGGAGGGTAAGCTAGATGAGCCGTACTTCGGAAGGAGGCACGACTTCAAGATAAGATTTAGAACCCAGGCATTCGGCTTAAAAGACTTGGATGGGACGCCAATCATGGTGGGAGGGATGACATAGAATATCTCGGAGAGCATAGCCTGGTCAAGATCTGAAATGTCATCGACAGAGCTATCGGCAGGGAGGAGGCCAGAAGAGGAGACACCTATCAAATCTCCTAAGATTTCTGTCGTGAGGACTATCGGTGTCCCCAAGACAGTCGTCTCAATGGAATGGGTCTCGTCATACTGACCGCGAACACGGTTCGCATAGAAAAGCTTGACTAGACGGGGGTACGGGTGTGGATTCGCCTTAGGGTCATATCGAAGATAATCAATAAGACCACTAGACGAAAGAAGATCGACAAGGTGAGGGAAGTCAGAGAAATGAACGAAGTGCTCCAACAGCAGAGGACAGTGCTCTATACGGTTGTAAGCCGCGAGACACATCGGGTCGTCGCGACACAACGATATATCGATACCGCCTACTGGCATGGGAGCCTTCCCCTTAGGCTGACGAGTGCTAGATTGAAGAGGAGGAGTAGGAGCCCTAGCGGTATGCCCGAACTCTGGAATATATTCCGTGTCGGAGTCAGAGGGAGGAGTGGGAGCACGGAATGAAGCTGGAGACACTGGCTGTTTCCTAGGCTTGGGCTGAGATCTAGGCTTGGCGGTCGCCGTCCTCTTCTTCTTAAGAGGAGGTGAAGAAGACGATGGATGGGTCGTTTTGGATCGTCGTTTAGGTTGCGGGGGGTCCGAAGGTGGCGACTCTATAGTCATGGGTGACGGACACGAGGGTTCGATAGGAATACGTGTCCTCGCCATAATCGAGACGAGACACGCACGAAATCGAAAACTAAAACCTAACACAAACCCTAGAAACGCTGAAATCGAAATAATCTAACCCTAGAAGCCTAAACAGCTGAAAGAGTGGATATATAGATACCCTAGGTGGAGAGAGGAAGATCGACACCGGCGGAGATGGCCGGAAAGAGGCGCAATCGACGGAGGAGGAAGTGAGGGGTCGACGGATTAGGGCAGAGGAAAGTTTTTCGCACCGACTGGAATGGAAAATAGTCGGTGTGGGGTCGTGTAAGTCGATTGAAAGTCGAAAAGACAAAGCAGTCCCCGATGCATTTAGTCGGTCACAGTTCAAGCGCTGACCGACTAGATGGCGATCTAGTCGGTCGGCCAATGAGCTTGAACCGACTAAGTGCAAACAGTAACTGAAGCCAAAATTAGGGCTTGAGTTAGTCGGTCTGAGTTCATTCACTGACCGACTAGATGATGATCTAGTCGGTCGGACAATGAACATGAACCGACTAACAGAGTTCAAAAATTTGAAATTTCGAAATTTTGAGTTCTCTTCTAATCGCACGTGGACGAAACATAGTAATACTCTCATTAATCATTACACTACCCCATAAAACATCGAATATCTTAAATTTGACGTTTATGAATATTTCGAGCACAAATTCCGAAAATTCAACCAAAAATCCAAAAAATTCCAATAAATCTAGCATGATCAAATATAACGAAAATAATAGCATGCAAGATTATTTAAAAATATGAATCCTAAATCTCGGATTCACCCATAATCCTCAATTCTCGACGTAACCGCACAAAGGAGTCTTCCTTGAGTGGTTTCGTGAAAATATCGATGATTTGCTTCTGGGTTTCAACGTACACTAAAATGATGTCCTTTTTAGCAACATGATCATCAAGGAAATGGTGACGGACATCTATGTGTTTAGAACGGGAATGGTGTACCGGATTCTTAGAGAGACATATTGCACTTTGGTTGTCCACCATGATAGGGCAAGTATCGCAGTTTATACCAAAGTCTTTAAGAGTGTGTCTCATCCAAAGAACCTGAGCACACGCGGCACCGGCGGCAATATATTCCGCCTCGGTGGTTGAAAGTGATATGGAATTCTGCTTCTTGGAAAACCAAGAGACAAGAGAATTTCCTATAAAATGGCAAGTGCCACTAGTACTTTTCCTGTCGGATTTGCATCCCGCATAATCTGCGTCACTATATGAGATTAACTCATATATGCTAGACTTTGGATAAAGTAATCCAAAGTCAAGTGTGTAACTTAAATAACAGAAAATACGTTTTACCGCTACTAAGTGAGATTCCTTAGTTTGAGACTGATAACGAGCACATACACATACGACAAACATAATATCAGGCCTACTTGCGGTAAGATATAGTAAACTACCTATCATACCTCGATATAGACGAATGGCTACATCTTTTCCGCCCGTATCTTTATCAAGATGTGTAGTCGTGCTCATTGGAGTATTCTTCCCAGAGGCATTCTCCATTCCAAATCGCTTTAGCAACTCCACCGTGTACTTGGTTTGGTGGATGAAGATTGCATCGTTCATTTGGCAAATTTGGAGACCTAAGAAATACTTGAGCTCACCCATGTGGCTCATCTCAAATTGATCCTTCATCACATTAGAAAACTCTTCGCAAAGAGTGAAGTTAGTAGCACCAAAAATGATATCATCAACATAAATTTGAACTAAAATTATATCATTATTCGAATACTTAACAAATAATGTAGAATCAACTTCACCCATTTTAAAACCTAAATCCAAAAGAAAATTCTTTAAACGGTCATACCAAGCTCGAGTAGCTTGTCTCAAACCGTAAAGTGCTTTCTTAAGTTTGAAAACATGATTTGTAAATTTTTCATTTATAAAACCCGGAGGTTGAGAAACATAAACTTCCTCAACAACATTTCCGTTTAAAAATGCACTTTTTACATCCATTTGAAAGAGTTTAAAATCTGTATGGCATGCAAAAGATAACAATAATGTAATAGATTCTAATCTATCTACCGGAGCAAAGGGTTCTTTGAAATCAACACCTTCCTCTTGCCGGTAGCCTTGAGCTACTATCCGAGCTTTGTTCCGGACGACGATTTGGTGCTCGTCGGTCTTGTTCTTGAAAATCCACTTCGTTCCTATAACGGTGTGATTCTTCGATGGCAATGGAACAAGCTCCCAAACCTCATTCCTCTCGAATTGAATGAGTTCCTCCTCCATGGCTAAGATCCAAGCACCATCTTCGCAGGCTTCGTTAATATTCTTTGGCTCTATAGAGGAGGCAAAGGCACAATGAGCGAAGTAATTGACTTGAAATCTCGTCTTGACACTATCAAGGATATTACCAATGACTTGCTCATGAGGATGGTCACGAACGGTATGAAGCCGTTTGGGAATTCCCTGATCATTAGGAACATTCTCAAAAGATTCATTAGTAGTGTTAGTATCAATAGAATCAATAGAATTAGAATTACCAATAGAATCACATAAGACATCCATGGAGTCATCATCATTAGTAATTCTAGTCGGGACAAATCCTTCATTAAATGAAACATGAAGTGATTCCTCGATCGTTGAGATTCGTTTGTTGTATATCCGGTAGGCTTTGCTACGGGAGGAATATCCAACAAATATCCCCTCATCGGATCTTGGATCAAATTTGTCCAAACTACCATACGTGTTTTTAATAAAACATTTTGCGCCGAAAACTCGAAAATATTTAACTTGAGGCAATCTACTAAACAACAATTCATAACAAGTTTGTTTGGTGCCGGGCCTCAAAAGTATTCTATTAAACACATAGCAAGCGGTATGTACCGCTTCCGCCCAAAATTGATGGCCAAGTTGGCTATCATCAAGCATAGTGCGAGCACATTCCACTAGCGTCCTATTCTTTCTCTTAACAACACCATTTTGAGGAGGTGCGCGAGGGAATGAAAAAGTGTGAGTAATACCAACTGCATCACAAAAATTTGAGAAAGACTCATTCTCAAATTCCCCTCCATGATCACTACGAATAGTGACAATGGTGATTCCAATGAGATTTTGTACTTTCTTAACAAATATTGTGAAGTTTTCAAAAGCATCATTTTTATTGCTTAAGGAAAATACCCAAGTAAATCTAGAAAAATCATCAACGATGACAAGTCCATATCGTGCATTTCCTAATGAAGCAACTTTATTTGGCCCAAAAAGATCTAGATGTAAAAGCTCTAGAGGCCGCTTAGATGAAATGCTTTTCTTAGGTTTAAAAGACGATTTTGGAAGCTTGCCTCGTTGACACGAGTCACAAAAGCTTTTCTTTTGAAAGACAAGCTTAGGGAAGCCTCTAATAGAATTTAACTTGGAAAGCTTAAAAAGTGTTCCAAAGTTCACATAACCAAAACGTCGATGCCATAAGTGTTGTTCACTTGTGTTGGCAATGAGATATTGTTCATGTGACTTAGGGAGATCTAGGATATATATATCCTTATGGCGTGTGCCGGAAAATAATAACTCATTATTATCTTTTCTCAAAATATGGCACATTCCTTTCGCAAAGCTAACTTTGTAACCTTTGTCACAAAGTTGGCTTATTGAAATAAGATTGTGGTTTAATCCTCTAACAAGGTAAACATCACTTATTAGTGGTTTAGAAGGATTACCCACTTTTTCAACACCTATGATGGTTCCGCTCTCGTTGCCTCCAAAGACTACCCCGGTTTCCATTTGCAATGGGCACCACTCCGGAGAGCAATTGAGCGTCACCCGTCATGTGTTTTGAACACTCGCTATCGAGTATCCAATTATTCTTGGAGCTAAATTTGGATGCTCCGTTTCTTTTTCTTGAGTACCTAAAGATAAACATATCATTCCATGGTACCCAAGGTCATTGGGTCCTAAAAGATTAGACCTTTAGAAGCCAAGTCCAATTGGACTTAAACTTCCCAATGAAATCATCATTATGCACGACATTCATAAAATACGAATTCATGTAAGTTTGTTTTTCATTCATGCTTGTGTTCTTCGGGCTCCAAATAGTGAAGATTTTGGGAGCCCTATTCCTATTGGGAGCATGCATGCGTTGTTGATTTCTACGTGATGCATGTCGTGGATAGGCATATGGCACATGATGAAATGGTGCATGATGATAATTGTTCATATGATGATGTGGATGATCATATGCATGTGGAGGAACACATGCGTGAGTGTGTCTCAATGGTGTGCACGTGCCCGTGGATGTGGTGCATAAAAATCATCATATGTGTGAACATGTGGAGTATGATCTGTGTTCCTACGTGGCATGGTATTGGTGTACATATAAGCATGACCCTTCTTTGGAGGTCCACCCAAAGTGGGTTTCTTTCCAAATGAGGGTGTGTATGAGGTGGAAGCACCATTGGTAGATGAACTACCAATAGAGTGTTTGCTACCACTCGTTGAGGCATCGGAAGTTGGCCTAACAAATGTAGTAGACGACTTGGATGAATTTTCCATCTTATACCCCAAGCCAATGTGGTGATTGGCCGGAAGTAAGTCATTTAGGATTTTATCCAAATGATCCTTACCATTACTGAATTTATTAATTCGGCCTAATGTGCACTCATATTTCTCGGTGAGAGAACGCATAGAAGCATCCAAAGTGGACACTTGCGATGTGAGCACATAAACACGAGATTTGAGATTCTCATTCTTAATACTCAAAGTTGAGTTTTGAGAAGTCAAATCCGCTATCTTGTGTTCCTTAGAATCCTCAATGTGAACATGCTCAAGTTGAGATTTGAGATTCACAATCTCATTTCTCAAGTCTTCAACAACGGTGTCGTTGTTGATGACGATAGGTTTAGGTGAGGTTTGGAGACTAACTAACTCATCGTTGGTCTTAGTATATCTATTTACTAATTTAGAATATTTAGACCAAATTTGTTCGTTAGCTAATCGAAGGTCATCCATAGTTACCTCATCGTCGTCTTCATCCTCGCTATCATCGGAGGAAGATCCTTGATCATGTTCTCTCTTGTCATGAAGCACATGTGTGCTTGCTCCACTTGCTCATCATCCGACTCTCCACTTGAGGAATCCTCGGAGTCGGTGAATGTCCCGACAAGCCCTTTCTTGTACCCTTTCTTGTACTTCTTCGACTTGTCGAACTTTGGCGCCTTCCACTTCTACTTTTGCTTGTTTTGAGGACAATCCTCTTTCATGTGTCCTGGCTTGTTGCATTTGAAACACAAAGGAGCGGAGGCGTTAGAAGAACTAAATTTAGATTTGTTCTTGAAATTACCTTTCCGGAAGAACCGGTTGAACTTCTTTGCCATGAGGGCAATAGATTCCAAGTCCAACTCGTCTTCCGAGTCTTCATCATCGGTAGATGTAGATGTAGATGGAGCGGCCTTGAATGCAATCGCCTTTTTCTTTGGCTCGTCTTGCTTCAAGTAGGACTTCATTTTGTCCTGCAACTTTAGTTTGCTATCCTTGCGCACCTCATAAGACATTAAGGTACCCATTAGTTGAATAACCGTATATTTACTCATATCATTACCTTCCTCGATGGCGAAGGTACGTTTCTCCCAACAAGAAGGAAGTCCGTCAATGATCTTGTAGACTTTCTCCTTTTGGGTGTAGGTTTTTCCAAGAGCCTCCAACTCATTGGTGATGTCGACGAAATGAGCATAATACTCTTTCATCTTCTCACCCTGTTGCATATGAAATAATTCGTAATTTTTATTAACAACGAGTTTAGAGTCTCTTACCCTACTCGTTCCTTCATGCAAGATGAGGAGGGAGTTCCAGATTTGATATGCACTCTTACATGTGCATATCTTGTTGAAGTCCTCGGGCTCCAAAGCACATTGCAAGGCGTTCATTGCCTTGGCATTGCTTACCTCCGCGGCGACCTCCGCGGTAGTCCACTTCGCGAAATCTTCTTCGGCGGGCTCGACATACTCCGACATCGTGGCTCTCCATAGTGAAGCACTCCGGAGGAAAGTTTCCATCCGGCATTTCCAGTACCCGTAATTGGTACCGTTGAAGAAGGGAGGCCTCGTCGAGGAGTGTCCTTCCATCACCGAAGAAGCTCCTTCACGGTTCCTGAAGGTGCTGTAGTCTGAAGGTGGACGTACGGTCTTGTTGTCGTTGGAAGAAATAGCTAGGTACTTGGCTTTGATACCAAATGTAATGCCCTACGAAACTACTGCACAAGTACTAGAGGGGGGGTGAATTGTACTTTAAAATAATTAAGAAGATAATTCCTAATTATCTTGCAAACTCAACCAACAATGCGGAAATATAAATATTGACAACAACAACCGCAAACAAACGATATTGACGGGTTCGGATCCACCCAAGTCTCCCCAACTTGTTCCCGGTGATCCTACGTCCCAAACACCCGGATCCCCTCCGGATACTTGAGTTAGAAACTTCTAACTCAAATTTGCACTATGAAATACTTGTAGAAACATCTACAAGATCAAATCATACACAAATGAAATTGTGACTCCCACAACCCGGGATCACAAACAAACACTCACAACCGAGAGTAAAACACTTACAATATCAAAGTAAATGAAATACGAAATTCTTACCGACAAAATCATATGCCTTGAGTAAACTTACGATTTAGGGCAAAACGGATTTTGGGGAAGATGAAGGCACCAAACCCTAGCTCCAAGATGTAGATCAGCGATGGAGGCCTAGGAGGTTGTTGGTGACCTTGGATCAAGCTCTTGGCTTGGAAGGCTCACAATCAATGAATCTCTCTTTTGAAATAAGAGTGAGGGAGAGATTCAAGTGAGAAATGAAAGAGCTTTGAATGAGGATTAAATTTTTTTTGATCTCTAAACTTCAATAAATATCAACCTTTTTATGCTATGAAAGCAGCACTCCAAGTATATATAGGATAGAGGAAAGAGAGAGCAAAATTCGTGGCATTTAATGCTCCAACGGCTCTATTCTGAAGCAGACTAGTCAAGCAAAGAAGGATCACTGACCGACTAGTTCATCAACTAGTTGGTCGGTGAAACAACATGAACCGACTAAGAGGTGAACAGTGAATAAAGAAAGTTCAGACTTAAAGAACTAGTCGGTCTAAGAAGACTTGCCAACCGACTAGTTTCACAACTAGTCGGTCGGTGAGTGTTCATTGACCGACTAACAGAAGAAATATAATAGTCTGAATACAAGTTGAACTAGTCGGTCTGAGAACAAATTCTAACCGACTAGTTTTTCAACTAGTCGGTCGACAATCGTTCTTAGACCGACTAATGATAAACAGTAGCTCAGGCTCAAAAATGAAAGTTCAACTAGTCGGTCTAAGAAGGATTCTTAACCGACTAGTTTCACAACTAGTCGGTCGGTGAACCTTCTTGGACCGACTGACTGTAAACAGTAACTGAGCTGAAATTGAACAAGACATTCTAGTCGGTTCAAGAAGCTTTGCCGACCGACTAGATTGCCATCTAGTCGGTTGGTTCTTCTTCTTGAACCAACTAACATGCACAAGAAGCCGCGAATCGAAGCGCGAAGCTTCGGGAAAGTTTGTATGGGCTTCTAATAAGATCCTAGCTCTAAGATATGAGCATTATGAAGATTAAAACGTAAAACCTACTCAAGGCTTAACAATCTACGAAACGAAGCTAGAAGACTATAAATAAAACTTGACGAACCGTCTTCAAATGCTTCGATTCGAATCTCTGGACTTCAATAATGGTCCTTGAGCTTCAACGAAGCTTCAAGCATACAATCACGTGCTTTGAGAAGTCTCGAGACGTCGCTTTTGATGTTCATAGAAGTTTGGCGACGATCTCCATAACTGCGCTCACAAAGAGTTAGTTCACGATATTTATGTTTGTTCATCATCCAAAACCAAATCCGGGGAGTCAATACTCAACAAATTGGGGGTATGCGTATGGACATTATAAACGGAAGGAAGCTGAAGGAAAACATCAGATTCGAAGATTCGGGGAGAAACCAAAGAAAATGAAGAGTGACAGGAGACACAAGAGACTCGACAGAGCAGCTTCGCTGCTCGGTCGAGCAGCGCAGACACGGAAACAGGAAGGAAAAATGGCCATCTCTATGCGGCCCGAGCAGCTTCCTGCTCGGTCCGAATAGGAATCAACTCGGTCCGAGCATCAAACTGCTCGGTCGAGTACTACAGGCTTTTGAAGTAAGGGAGAAAACGTCACGCTACCAACCCGGACAGATTATTTTCGGCTCGGCCCGAGCAGTTGGCGACTCGACCAAGCAACCTTCTACTCGGTCGAGTATTGCAGGCTTTTGAATTTGAGGAGAAAACGTCACTCTGCCAACCCGGACGATAATTGTTGGCTCGGCCCGAGCAAGAGGCGACTCGACCGAGCAGCTCCCTGCTCGACCGAGCAGGCTGAAGGCGTATCCCACACTTTTTCCACAGCTTACTCGACCGAGCACTCGGATTGCTCGGTCCGAGTCATTCCCATCTTCAACTTACCCGACCGAGCAACTGTGTTGCTCGATCCGAGTCAAGTTTCGCTGCTTCGGGTCGCTACGCCTCTCAACCGACCCGCTTTCGCCCTTTTCAACGTCGTAACCTAATTGAAATCCATGCCTCCGCTCGACCAAATCTCTTTTCACTCCCACAGCCGACGCCACTTCTCCTAAAGCCGTTCCTTCTCTCCACAAGGCCGCCACCCCTCGTTTGATATTCAACCGAGCACCCTTCGTAATTGAATTTGCTTGTTTGTGCTTAAATATGCTGACATCCTCATGTTCCCTATTTCAGGTTTGAATTGCCAACGTCAGTAGACACTTCTTTGAACAGCTTGGGGGATATTCCGATTCAGCGGTAGTCACGACACCGAATACAACGCCATATCATTCTAGTCGGTAAATTCATTCTCCTATTTGTTTTACATAGTACATCATTATTCTCCTTCGCTTGCACAATGCCCCCATGCCGTGCTAGACCTGCCAACACCGGCACGTCAAACCCTAGGCCTACCCGGCGTACACGCTGCACACGCTCGCCCAATCGAGCCAACACCGTCGTCGAATCATCCACCACCACCCCTGCACCACCCACCGCCCCACGCCCCTCTGACCCCCTTTACATAGGCGGCGCCGAATACGAGGTTACATTCCGTGACAATGACCAAGCTGACTAGTTCGCCGCCATGATCCTACTAGCAGGATATGGTAGTGCGATGACTCAACAGTCGGTCGAGCGTGACCTGCCCTTCCTCCAGAGCCTCATGCGCCACATTCAAACTGACCCACCCCATGATTTCCAGCCGGACCTACCACCCACCACCCCTGGTCCACAACAGAGGGACCCATCACCACCCCCAGAGGATGGTGCCTCTGCTTGATGTAGTCCTTACCCGCTTCTTCATCCCCTATTTTTTTATGCCCATCTGTCTGTTTGGGGCCCTACTTTTACATAGCTTGGGGGAGGCACCACCCATGCATCATATCTCATTTTGCATTGCATCATGTCATGTTTTTTATTTTATTTCTTTTTGCACATTTTTTTTTATTTTATTTTTATTTTATTCCCACACCCACCCCACCCCTCTAGCATCATCTCCCGCTTACGAGCGATTTCTTAACAGTGAGGACACTGCTAGGTTTAGCTTAGGGGATGAGCGCTACCGCTTTATTTTTGATTTTTTATTTTACATTTTCTTTCCTTATTTCAGTTTTATTTCACTTTTCCACCGTTTTTTTTTCACGTCATTTTCTTTTTTCTCATTTTGCATCATATTTCCTATTTTTACCATGCATGCATCTCTTTTTCTATATTTTCCCTTTTTCTCCGCCTCTTTTTCTTTATTTGCTAGGGATGTTTTCGCATGATGATATCTCTCGTGGCCTTATTAGTCGTTTGCGATGCTTATTTCTGTTGACGTGCTATTAGGGTGAATTTCAGCTTTACTATCTATATGCGTGCATTTCTTTTGATGGTCTATCTGATTTAATACTTGAAATGAATTGAAAATCGAATGCATAAATTAGTATCTAGTATGATCTATGTTGGAAACGCACCTAGGTTCACGCATCACCAGAACACTTGGAGCATCTGTTTTCTTATCTCAGTCACTTCTGATTGCATGCCTGCTGATATTGTGATTACTACTGCTTGTCTTTTTCAGTATTCATTTAGAGAAGTGAAAATATACATGCTATATATGAGTTTAGTTAAGGTTTTATTTTTATCAAACTGTTGTGCACCCTCTTATGAGTGAACCGAGAGTCCTACTATTTTCCTTCTCTACATATCTATTTATATCGCTACATATCAGTTGGTTACACCCCCATAGCTATCTTTACCGCATCTCACTTCCCAAACCCAAAAAGAAAGAGTATAGCTTCTAATTGCAAAAAAAAGAAAAAAAATGTGTATATATTCATATTTGAAAAAGAAAAGACAAAAAGAAAGAAAATGAATAAATATTGTTTTATATCTTTTTATTAGAAGCTATCATTTATTCTAGGAAGAGAAAAATAAAAAGTACATATCATTTTCCTCGATGCGACGCATTAAGCTAAACTTGGGGGTAAACCAACTGATTACATGAGTGAGCATGACATTAGAGTGGAGACGGTGGACATCAGAGAGATTTAATAACGCCTAAACTTTACGAATTTCTTTAGGTTTGGAGATTTTTCATGTATCGAAATGAATATCTGAATGGCATGATTTTTCTATTCTCTATTGCATGCGGTGTGATTCCTTTATGCTCCTTGTGTATCTGTGATTGAAAAGGGCGTTGCCAACTCCTTTATACTTAAACTCTAGGGATTGCATGAGATTGATATGATTTGATGGTGTTAATTCAGTATATCCATATTCTTTGCCTACACTGCATGCTAATCATATGATGTGTAAAGCTAGAAATTGCCAGTAGCACGTATGTTTATCACTCAGAGTATCGTGATATACTATTTAGGCCTGAGATCTGACCGATCATCCTTAGCACTCTCCTCTCGCTTCTCTTTTTGTTTTTTTCCTTTCTTTCTATTTTCGTTTGCTTATTTTCTTTTTGTTTTCCTCCCGGCGTACCGATTATTCGTCTTCCTCGAGGACGAGTAAGAGGTAAGCTTGGGGGATTTTGATGTGTCCACATTTTATACTATTTTCATATCATTATTTCATTGCATCTCATGCCATTTTCGCATCCAAATCCCTCATTTTACTACGATATTGCATTTCTGACGATATTTTCGAGTTTCGTAGTGTTTTGTGAGTTTTCAGGGATTTTGGAGCGATTTGTGACCACACTTGGGTATGGACACATCCGACGTGTTCGTGAGCTCATTAGCGAGGCTCTCGAGGAGTTCGCCACACTTCTGGAGCCATTAGAGGAGAAGAGAGAGAGAGACAGCCCCCAGGAGCCCTCTGCTGATTTTCCCAGAAAATGCTCGGTCCGAGCAGCTCAGCTGCTCGACCGAGCCATACCAGTTTTGAGAAGAGAGCCGATACGGGCTGACGCGGACCGAGCAGCTCACCTGCTCGGTCGAGTAGCCTCAATCTCCCCAAGACGAAGCCAGCCACGACGCGGCCCGAGCAGCCGACCGAGTCGACGCCTACTCGGACCGAGTAGAGCTTACTCGGTCCGGGTAGGCTGAGCATCAACTTTGATTTTCTATAGTGCTCTGTCGAGTGGCTTCTCTACTCGGGCCGAGCCACTAAACGAGCATCCTATTGGTCGACCGAGTCACCTACTTGGTCGACAACTCCAGGGTCATTTTTGGAATGTTTTGAAAGGCCGCTATGCGCGCGATTCTGGGTGACTGAAGCGGGGAGCTGTGCGGAGACTGGTGGAGAACTTTTCAATTAGGAATTTTTGAACAGTTTTTTGACATGGGAGCTGGGCGATTTTTGTAGGCGATTCTTAGACTAGTTTTTGTAAGGAGATTTTTGAATTGAATACTGAGAGATTATTGCGTTTGTTCTGGATTGTTCTTGTTTGAAATCTGAAATTAGTTCTGGATCTGCAATTTCTATTGAATTCTTGCTGTAAGTCTTTTAGCCCTAATCTTTTGATTGCTATAATGTTTTCTTCTTTGGAATTGATGTTTTTGTCTGCCACTATTGCGATGTGTGAGTAGATTTATTCTATGGTTGATGGGTTAGTCCTAGGACCTTAGGGCAAGATGTAGATTTGGATCCCTACGTTGAATTGAGGATTTAAGGTTGTATTTCGGTAGATCCTACCGAATCCGTAGATAACCCGTACTGAGATCATATTCACGATCTGTGGAATTGATGTGCTTAAGGGGTATCTAGGGATTCGAATAGGGAAATCAATTGATCCAACCAAGGCACGTGACCATTCCCGGCTTGCGCCTTGAGGGGATCCATCGACGAACTATAGCGCTATGTTGACGGCTACCGCCATTGCGTCCACGAGAGCCACCGAAATACCCCGCAATTCTAACCCACGAGAGTGGTACGAATTGGGGGAGTAATTCACTAGCCTTAATGCAATGTAAGGATCCTATCCCAACATCAACCCACAACGATCCTAGTGGTGATCCCTTAAACCCTGGTCCCTTTTATTGATATTACAACACCACCCAAACCAAATCCTTTACCCCGATAGCTATCCCACTTCAAGATTTAGAGATAAACTAGGAACCAATTGACACTATCACTGTCCCTGTGGGATTTGAGATCTTATATACGATAATTTGACACCGTCCGCTTGCGGATTGAGCCCGAGATTGAAGCCTAGGAGCCATACCGAGCCTGGCGATCGTGACACCGCCAGGTGGAACCTAGGTGTAGGTTACGGGTGCGTCAAACATATACTGATCAATTTGTCCCTCGGTTATGAAGAAAAAAGCGGTATTTGGCGAGAAGGTTCATTCATAATGAGCAACTGCCTTATACATACTTAATGCTAAAAAAATATGTTTACCTGAGAACTTTAATTTAGTAATATTTTAATTATCGCATCTTGATTCTTTCTTTATCTTTGCTTTGTTTGAGTTTCTGCGTTGTCTATGTTACGGTATATTCTGTTCTCTTTTACTTCTGATTTAATTCAGATGATGTCATCTTTTCACTGGTGTTGTAACTGTTCGTAGGTACACTTCTTAAACTATTTTTCATCTATTTAATTATCATATCTCTTTAAATCATTATTCATTCTAATTGTTTTTATTTCATGCTAGGTTCAAATGAGCATCGGATCCAGCTCTTCTATTCAATCCAGACCCAGATTTGCTGTAGGTAGTGAGTTGGCTTCTGATGATGATGACTGCAAGTTTTGCTACTGTGGGATAAGGGTTGCCAGGAGGACATAATAGACCCGAAAAAATCCCGACAGGCGCTTTTGGAGCTGTCCATCCCGCATGAATAAATGCAAATTCTACGAATGGAAAGATCCACCACACTCGGACTGGTCCACATATGTAATACTGCAGTTGCTGGATGAGATTGAAAGAGGCCCCACCAATGCTTCCTCTTCAACAGCGTTCTCTGATCGACTGCGTTTAGAGATAGAGGGGCGGTTGGCCACGCCCGTGGGGCGATTTGAGCGGACCACGGTGAAAATGGACACCATGAAATTGGTTTTGTTTACGCTCCTAAGTTTGATGTTTTTTTGTAATTGTTGATTATACACAAGAGTGTTTGATGTTAGTCTGGGTACAATGTAACACTTTATTACTGTTTGTTTGTTATGCATAATGAGATTGTATTATGGATACTATAAGTATTTTGTATATACTGGATTAACGTGCTATGTTAAATGGGAATGTGATTTCGGTTGCATGCGTTTTATGCCTTTCATTTATTATTTTTATAATTTATGAATGTTGGAAATGCAATGGTCTAAGTTGTTCTGTTGCTTGCGTTTCCTGGCTTACCTTCGTTTATATTTAATAGCCCAATAATGCAATTAATTAATTCTTATTTATTATTAAATTTGGTATTTTAATGTAACGACAGATGTCCGACCGTTCGTATTTTCTGCGTGTACGTACTTTTCGTACCCGTATTTTATTTGGCCTCTTCTTGGATCCGGACTATACGATGTGATATGTCATTGTGACCGTAAGAAAGAGTAGTTATTTGTGGGATTTTTGGTGCACGTCATTTCACGTGTCGTTCTCCCACAAATCGAGTATGATTGCAGGGTCGTTATAGTTTTAGACTTAGTCGCCGGATCTTTTATTTTTTCTGTTCGTTTTCTGTGGACCAAACGCACGATTGACCATCGTACCCCCGAGCCTCTCTTCATCACGGTCGTCCCGATATTTTTTTCGTAATTTTCTGACACTCCTAGCCCACCCAAATCACTAATCAAAATCAAACCCAATTAGCCTTAATCCAATTTTGAAATTCAAACTAATCAAATCTTTCATGGGATTCCAACATATCATGAGAGAAGATTTCATGTAACTATTCTCACCCTCCTTTACCCCACCTTGTACACCCCCTCACTCACCCTCTCTCCTAGTCATCACCCAACTTATACCCCCTTTCACATGCATATAGCAACTTCCTCTTCCTAAAAACAAACCCCAAGCCCTAGCATCATGTGTAACCCATACATGGCCGCCTCCTTCTCCTTCATTTGCGCGAGTTTCCCTCGCCACTAGTAGCACCACCGGACCTCCCCCCCCCCCCCTCCGGCCATCTCTCCCCCTTCCTTTCCTCTTCCTCTCCTCTCTTTTCTCACTCTTAAAAACACAAGAAACCCCCATGGCTGAAAGTTGAGACAGCCTTGCCTATAACCGGCGGCCACCCCCATCTTCCGGCCACCATGGTCACCGCCGGCCACCCTTCGACCTCCTCCCCCTTCCTCGACCCTCCTCTCTCTTCTCCCTACCTCAGCACCACTCAAAACCCCTTGAAACCCCATCAATACTCTCTAAAAACTGCCATTGCCCAGACCTGTGCGCCCGCCGGAAAAACGGCTGCCGTCGCCGCTCCGGCCACCCCCTCCGACGATCTCCACCACCATCGAACTCCTCTTTGACCACCCGATCATCTCCAACTCCCCTTACCATCTTTCCTCATCTCTATCTCCTCGAAACATCTCTCGAACTCTACGTAACGACAGTTTTACAGATCTGCGCCATCACCGGGAAAACTCGCGCCCACCGGCCATCCGGCCACCTACGACGACCACCCTACCGCTGTTGGACTCCTATCGAAACCCCCTACCAAATGCAATTTCCCCACGCTCATATCCCACCTGTAGCTCCTGGAAAATCCGTCGAAACCAAGCCCAGATGCTGTTTTTGACAGATCTGTGCGCTGAACTTCGACGCCGACGCACGACCACCTCCGACCACCCCCAGCGACAACTCCACCGCCGTTGGCTTCGTCTTGAAGTCCTTTGCCTTCTGCAACTTCCCGTTGCCGCTGATCATCGCTGGATTTCCGCTGAGACGCGTGACAACGAACGTTGCGCGAATCTGTCCTCTCCGGCTTCTCACGGCCACCCACCGCCGTACGCTCACGCCGTCGGCCACCCACCGGGCCGAGCATCTTCCTCTGGTCCTACTTCATCTACCGACAGCCCCTTGGACTCTCGGAGTTCACGTGCATTGCCGCACGCACGTACTTTTAGCCGACGTCGCTGATATGGTGAAGATCCGTTGCGCTACTCGCAACGGGAGGAGGATCGCTGTTAGCTCGCTGATTTCGCGCCACCACCCCGCTGTCCAAAGGTACCTCGCTGCGCTACCCGCGACCGAGGAGTTCCAGACGACGCCGACGTTTCGCCGTTCAGACTCGACTTCCGCTTGTTGGACGACATCACGAGGTTGGTTTCCCTAACGAGTAGTAAAACCCACACCGTAGCTAACCAAAACCTAAACTAAAATTGGTCAACTTGAACTAAATTTATTTTCAGCATCTGTAAAACGTTGCCACCGTAGGAAAAATCGACAAACGGACTATTTTCTGTGCACATAGGGTAGATGTCGATTTAGACTGATCAAACATCAAAAACGTGACTTTTTGACTGTTAGGGTAGTCCCGCCAAATTTAGAAACAAACCCTAATAAGATTGATGAAGAACGCGACCTGACACCGTCGCCGTGACCCTTGTAATGCCCTACCAGCTACTGCACAAGTACTAGAGGGGGGGTGAATAGTACTGTAAAATAATAAGGAGTATAATTCCAAATTAAATTGCAAACAACTACCAAATCAATTTGCGGAAGCTTAAATTGAATGACAACACAAAATTAACAATGCAAACAAATGATGTTAATGGGTTCGGATCCACCCAAGTCTCCCCGACTTGTTCCCGGTGATCCTACGTCCCAACCACCCGGATCCCTTCCGGATACTTGAGTTAGAAACCCTAACTCAAGATTTCCACTATGAATATCTTGTGAAAAACCTTCACAAGATCAAATCATACATGCAATAGCAAACGTGAATCCCACAACCCGGGATCACAACCTTCTCTCACACCGAGAGAATCACAAAGCAATATTAAAGAGTTTAATATGAAATAAACAATCTTACCACAAAATCCTATACCTTGAGTTTTTCTTACCCAAATGGTGAAATGAAGGATTTGAGGAAGATGAAGTCACCAAGACCTAGCACCAAGGAAATGACCAGCAATCGGTGCCTAGGGATGATTTGGAGACTTGGATCAAGCAATAGCTTGAAGAGCTCACCAAGAACAAGCTTCTCTCTAGATCTAGAAATGAGAGAGAATGGGTTTCTTGTGAGGAAGAGAGCTTTTGATTAGAGTGAGAATGGCTAACTCTTTAGAACTCAATGAATCTCTTAATGGCAGCTCTAACCTAGATAGAAATGACCTAGGTTCGTATTTATAGGGTCCCATAAAAACAAGTTAGGTCATTCACCAACGGATAGAAATCTGTGAGAATTAGTCGGTCAAAGAACAATCACTGACCGACTAGTTCATCAACTAGTCGGTCAGACAAACAGCATGGACCGACTAAGAGTAGATCTGAGAAGAGATAGAATTTCAGACCTAGAAATCTAGTCGGTCCAAGAAGACTGTCTGACCGACTAGTTTCACAACTAGTCGGTCAGCCAATGAACGTAGACCGACTAAGAGGCAAAATGAATTAGTCTGAGTACAAAGTGACTTAGTCGGTCCAAGAACAAAAGTTGACCGACTAAATTGTCAACTAGTCGGTCACCAAACGTTCTTAGACCGACTAACGATAAACAGTAGCTTAGGAGAATTTTAGCATGAACAGTAAGTCACAACTAGTCGGTCAAAGAAGCATCACTGACCGACTAGTTCACAAACTAGTCGGTCGGAGAGTCAACGTAGACCGACTAACTGTAAACAGTAAAGTCCAAGAAATTAAGGAATCAAACTAGTCGGTCCAAGAACAGTTGCCGACCGACTAGATCACCATCTAGTCGGTCAGTACTTGTTCTTGTACCAACTAACATGCACATACAAGTCCGAATCGAAGCGCGACGCTTCGAGGAAGTTAGAATGAACTTGTGCAAGGATCCTAGAGCTACGAAATGAGCGTAATGAAGATAGAAACGTAAGATATACTCAAGGCTTAACATTCTATATATCGAAGCTAAAAGACTATAAATAAAACCTTAATAAACGGTCTTCGAGAGCTTCGATTGAATCTTCATAACTTCCAAAACGGCGCAAGAGCTTCAACGAAGCTTTGGGCATGAATACGAGCTTTGGGAAGTGTTGAGATGTCGCTTTGAATGTTCTCGTGAAATTGGCGACGATCTCCAAAACTGCGCTCACAAATTGTTAGTTCATGGATTATTTATGTTTGCTCATCATCAAAACCAAATCCGGGGAGTCCAATATTCAACATTCTCCCCCATTTTGGTGATGACAAACCAACATAAATAATAATAAAAAATAATGATTCAAATGTAAAATACTTACTCCCCCTGCATTGATGACACGTTAATTCCAAAATGAATATATATGAATTGCATCAATCAGATGAGTAAGATAAATAAAGAGAATCAATTTTCGAAATATCGGATTTTGAAAATCCTTATATGTATCTTAACTCCTCATGAATCTAACATATCAAACTAGATTCTTGGAAATTGAGTTAAATTTTCATTTGCGCTATTTATTATCATTATCTCTCCCCCTTTGGCATTATCCCAAAAATGGGGGGCATACAACGATAACAATTAGGAAATATAAAATCCAACATCGGGAGTCGTAGACAAAGACAATGGACCAACTTGACACCAAGGGAAAAGTGTGGAAATCAAAACAAGGTGTGCCAATTATTCCATTATCAATAAAAATCAAAGATAATCTAAATCATCAAAAATATCAAATGTTTATTCATGTCTTGAATAAAGAAACATACACTCCAATATTCAATATTCTTGGTTAATTTTGTGCATGGAAAACAATTCTATATAATTATAGAAATATAATCTATTTAACCAAGTTTTTAATCGTCGAGCGACGAAATCACATTACAAATGTATTCAACGAACATTAAAATGTGCACGACGAATAAAAGATAAAGAGAACGACGATGTATATATATAGAAGCAGCATGAGTACATCCCAAAAAAATATCCAATATAAGAAGTACATCACATCAAGTGCTACATATCATCAAAAAGAAAAAAACTACATCATACATCATCGACATCATCATAGTATATCAAAATACATCAAAACATCATCAGATCATAATATCCAAGGTGTATCAAAACAACCAACACCGAAACCCTGAAAGCTCAAAAATACATCAAAACATCTCTCAAACCCCATCCAAACCCAAAATACTCTCACTAAGAAATATATCATCCAAAGCGTAGTGGAGAGTCCTCGAAACAAGCGATCACGAGGAGGTGGCTGGATCTGCAGTCTCCGTGGGTCCAGTCGACGGAGTGGACTCAGGCTCTGCAGGGAGTAGAGGTGTCTCAACAGATGGAATCGTCGGGGTAGGTGTGGAAGCAACAGCAACAGGCTCAACATCAGCAGGCACAGCAGCAGGGTCAGCAGGAGGCTCAGACGTCTGAAGTGCAGAAGGCTCTGGAGCACCGGAAGTGGTGCCATCTCCAGGAGCAGAAGATGTAGCAGCAGCAGCAGCAGTGGCCTCATCGCCACGGGCTAACGAAGTGACAAGCTCGTCAAGCTCCTCATCGTCCATCTCCTCGTCCTCAGACACGGACGGAGGAAGATCAATGCCCATCTGACGAGCCATACGGCAGACTACCTCCTCGGTACGAGCCAAGCGAGACTCGTGCCGACGAAGTATCCGTACGACATCATCCAAAGTAGCAGGACGAGAGGGGTCACCAGCAGCAGAGGGAGTCGCCTGAGAAGCAGATGTGGTAGACCTCTGCACGTGATGAAGCGCCGCTAGAGATTTCTTCACGGCCGTCGCGTTCAGAGGAGTACCCAAGGGACGCTCATCGTCAGGAGGGAGAGGGACTCGGAAATGACGAAACACAAGAGTCAACAGACAAGGATATGGAATATGCGCAGACTTATTGGTCTTGCGTATACACTCGAAAGAGTCCATCTTATCGAGTATCACGCGAGCCCAATTAATCTCGCATCCCAAGAAAAGAGCGTAGATCAATTTCAAGAACGGCTGGGATGGAAGTGAAGATGATCCATACTTTGGGAGAAGACATGACTTCAATATCAGGTTAAGAACCCACGCATTCGGCTTGAAAGATTTCGATGGAACACCAATGAATGCGGAGGGGATAACCTGGAAGATATCTGAAAGAACAGACTGATCCAAGGAAGAAATATCGTCGACGGAAATGTCTGAAGGAAGGAGACCACACGACGAGCAACCAAGAATCTCCCCCAAGATTTCTGCCGTGAGAACTATAGGAGTTCCCAAGACAGTAGTCTCAATGGAGTGGCTGACATCGTACTGGCCTCGAATACGATTGGCATAGAACAATTTCACAAGGCGAGGATAAGGTTTGGGATTGGCCTTGGGGTCGTATCGGAGATAATCAAGAAGACCACTATAGGACAGGAGATCGGCTAAGCCAAGGAAATCAGAAAACTGGACGTAGTGCTCCAATAACATCGGGCAGTGTTCAATACGGTTGTAGGCCGCGAGACACAAAGGGTCGTCGCGTCACAACGATATGTCAACACCCCCCGCTGGCATTGGGCCCTTTCCCTTTGGCTGGCGAGTCCTAGGACGGAGTGGTGGAGTGGGTTCCCTAGTGATAGGCTCATCCTCAGGCACAAATTCAGAGTCGGAATCGGGAGGAGTACCAGGTGTGTGGAGTATGGGCTTTTTGGTCTTGAATTTGCGGGGCTTGACGGTCGCCGTCCTCTGCTTCTTCAGAGGAGGCAAAGACTGAGAGGCTTGGGTTGACTTGGCACGACGCTTAGGCTTAGGGGGATTCCTAGGGTCGGAAGGCCCTACGGTCATAGGAGAAGCCCCGGAAGAGGCGATGGGAATCCTCGTCTTAGCCATAGCACGACGAGCACAAGCAACACAAACTACTAGCAACACAAGCTCTAGAGATCAAAAGAAATCCGAACACACAAACCCTAGATGCACAAGCCCTAAGTGAAACAATTCGGAAACCCTAGGAGCTAGATGAGATTAAATCGAACCCTAGGGTAGGAATCGACCTAGGAGAGGGAGGGAGATACCTAGGAGGAGGAGGCGACGGCGGCGGACGGCGAGGATGGCCGGAGATATGGCCGGAGACGACGGGGATTTGAAGGGGCTCGATCGGGTTTTGGGGTTTATCGGGCTGGAGAAGATGAGAAGACCGACTAAGAATGATTTTAGTCGAACCAAAGTGAGTTTAAGTCGGTCTGGAAGCAAAAATACACAAATGCCCTAACCCACTTAGTCGGTCATAGTTCAAGCACTGACCGACTAGATTACCATCTAGTCGGTCGGTCAATGAGATTGAACCGACTAAGTCGAAACAGAGGCACAGATGAATTTCTAGGGCAAGAATTAGTCGGTCGCAGTATATTCACTGACCGACTAGTTTTCAATCTAGTCGGTCGGAGAGTGTACTATGACCGACTAACGAAAGAAAAAGATAGGAGATGGATGAAGGCTTGATCTAGTCGGTCTGAGTTCACTTGCTGACCGACTAGATGAGCATCTAGTCGGTTGACAAATGAACTTAGACCGACTAGAAGAGTTCAAAATTTGATAATTGATTTTTCTTCACAAACCACTTGGATGAAACAACTTAAAACTCTCATTAGTCATCTAAATTACCCCATAAAACGTCGAAATCTTAAATACGACTTTCAAATACGAATTCGATCATAAATTCAAATATATCACATAAAATTCCCAAAAATTCAATTAATCTAGCATGAACAAAATATCGCGAAATCGAATAGCATGCAAGATAATTGAATGAAATATGAATCCTATATCTCGGATTCACCCATAATCCCCAATTCTCGACGCAACCGCACAAAGGAGTCCTCCTTTAGGGGTTTCGTGAAAATATCGGCGATTTGCTTTTGGGTTTCAACGTACACTAAAATGATGTCCTTCTTAGCAACATGATCATCTAAAAAGTGGTGTCGGACATCTATGTGTTTTGATCGGGAATGGTGCACCGGATTCTTTGAAAGACAGATAGCACTTTGGTTATCCACCATGATAGGGCTAGTATCACAGTGAATACCAAAATCCTTCAAAGTGTGTCTCATCCAAAGAACCTGGGCACAAGCGGCACCGGCGGCAATATATTCCGCCTCGGTGGTTGAAAGTGATACGGAATTTTGCTTCTTGGAAAACCAAGAGACAAGAGAATTTCCTAGAAAATGGCAAGTGCCACTAGTACTTTTCCTGTCGGATTTGCATCCCGCATAATCGGCATCACTGTATGAGACTAACTCATACGTGCTAGATTTCGGATAAAGTAATCCAAAATCTAAAGTGTAACTTAGATAACGGAAAATACGCTTTACCGCTACTAAGTGAGACTCCTTAGGTTGAGACTGATAACGAGCACATATGCATACGGCAAATATAATATCGGGCCTACTTGCGGTAAGATAAAGTAAGCTACCTATCATACCTCGATATAGACGAATGTCTACATCCTTACCGCCCGTATCCTTGTCAAGATGCGTAGTTGTGCTCATTGGAGTCTTTTTCCCGGAAGCACTTTCCATTCCAAATCGCTTAAGCAACTCCACCGTATACTTCGTTTGGTGGATGAAGATTGCATCGTTCATTTGGCGAATTTGGAGACCTAAGAAATATTTGAGTTCGCCCATGTGGCTCATCTCAAATTGTTCCTTCATAACATTAGAAAACTCTTCGCAAAGATTGAAGTTAGTAGCACCGAAAATGATATCATCAACATAAATTTGAACTAATAAAATATCATTATTCGCATGCTTAACAAAAAGTGTAGAATCGGCTTCGCCCATTTTAAAATTCAAATCCAAAAGAAAATTCTTTAGGCGATCATACCAAGCTCGAGGAGCTTGTCTCAAACCATAAAGAGCTTTCTTTAGTTTAAAAACATGATTTGGAAATTTTTCATTTATGAAGCCCGGAGGTTGAGAAACGTAAACTTCCTCAACGACATCTCCGTTTAAAAATGCACTTTTAACATCCATTTGAAATAACTTAAAATTTTTTTGGCATGCATAAGACAATAAAAGTCTAATTGATTCTAATCTAGCTACCGGAGCGAAGGATTCTTCGAAATCGATACCTTCCTCTTGGCGATAGCCTTGAGCAACTAACCGAGCTTTGTTCCGGATGACGACTTGATTTTCGTCGGATTTGTTCTTGAAGATCCACTTTGTCCCTATGACGGTGTGGTTCTTTGATGGCAAAGGAACAAGCTCACATACCTCATTCCTCTCGAATTGAATGAGTTCCTCCTCCATGGCAAGGATCCAAGCACTATCTTCGCACGCTTCAACTATATTCTTTGGCTCTATTGATGAGACAAAGGCACTATTGGCGAAGTGGTGGACTTGAGATCTCGTCTTGACACTATCATGAATATTTCCAATGACTTGCTCATGGGGATGGTCGCGAACGGTATGAAGCCGCTTGGGAATACCTTGATCACTAGGCACATTCTCAACAACTTCATTAGTCGGGTTAGTCTCAATAGAATCAATTGAATCAATAGACTTAGAATTTTCAAACGAATCACATAAAACATCCATAGAATCATTATCATTTGAAATTCTAGAAGTAGTAAAATTCTCATTAAAAGACACATGAAGTGATTCCTCGATCGTAGAGGATCTTTTGTTGTATATCCGGTAGGCTTTGCTACGTGAGGAATACCCAACAAATATCCCCTCATCCGATCTCGGATCAAACTTGTCCAAATTATCATATGTGTTTTTAATGAAACATTTTGCGCCGAAAACACGAAAATGTTTAACTTGAGGCAATCTACCAAACAACAATTCATAGCAAGTTTGTTTGGTGTCGGGCCTCAAAAGTATTCTATTAAACACATAGCAAGCGGTGTGTACCGCTTCCGCCCAAAATTGATAACCAAGTTGACTATCTTCGAGCATAGTGCGAGCACACTCCACAAGCGTTCTATTCTTCCTCTCAACAACACCATTTTGAGGAGGTGCGCGAGGGAAAGAAAACGTGTGAGTAATTCCAAGATCATCACAAAAATTTGAGAAAGACTCATTCTCAAATTCACCCCCATGATCACTACGAATAGTGACAATGGTGGTTCCGATGAGATTTTGTATTTTCTTCACAAATATTGTGAAGTTTTCAAAAGCTTCATTTTTATTACATAAGAAAAATACCCATGTAAATCTTGAATAATCATCAACGATGACTAGTCCATATCTTGTATTTCCTAAGGAAGCAACCCTAGTTGGCCCAAATAAATCTAGATGTAATAGCTCTAGTGGCTGTTTCGTAGAAATGCTTTTCTTAGGTTTAAATGAAGATTTAGGAAGCTTGCCACGTTGACAAGAATCACAAAAACTTTTCTTTTCGAAAACGAGCTTCGGAAAACCTTTAATGGAATTTAATTTCGAAAGTTTATAAAGTGTTCCAAAGTTCACATGTCCAAAGCGTCGATGCCATAAGTGTTGTTCACTTGTGTTGGCAACGAGACATTGTTCATATGACTTAGGAAGATCCAAAATATAAATATCTTTATGGCGTGTGCCGGAAAATAATAATTTATTATTATCATTTGAAATATGACACAATCCTTTCGCAAAACTAACTTTGTAACCTTTGTCACAAAGTTGGCTTATTGAAATAAGATTATGATTTAAACCATCAACTAGATAAACATCGCTAATTAAGGGTTTAGAAGGGTTACCCACTTTACCAACACCGACGATGGTTCCGCTTTCATTGCCTCCAAATACGACGCGATTTCCATTTGCAATGGGAACCATTCCGGAGAGCAATTTAGCGTCACCCGTCATGTGTTTTGAACACCCGCTATCGAGTATCCAATTCCCTTTGGAGCTAAATTTATATTTGTTGCTCCTTTTCTTTTTCTTTTCCTTGAGTACCTAAAGATAGAAACTTTCATATCATGGTACCCAAGGTCATTGGGTCCTCAAAGGTTAGACCTTTGGAAGCCAAGTCCAATTGGACTTTGACTTCCCCACATAATTCCTACTATGCACAACATTCGAAAAATAAGCATTCATATACATTTGTTTTTCGTCCATGCTTGTGTCCTTTGGGCTCCAAATAGTGAAAATTTTGGGAGCCACCATCCTATTGGGTGCATGCATGCGACGTTGATTTCTACGTGATGCATGACGTGGATAGGCATACGGGACATGATGGAATGGTGCACGACGAGAATTATTCATACGATGAGGTGGGTGAACATATGCATGTGTGGAAACACGTGCGTGAGGGTGTCTCACATGGTGTGCACGTGCCCGTGAACTTGTAGCATAGAAATCATCATATGTGTGAGATGGTGGAGTAGGACGTGTGTTCCTACGTGGCATGGTATTTGTGTACATATAAGCATGCCCCTTCTTTGGAGGTCCACCCAAAGTGGGTTTCTTTCCAAAAGAGGGTGTGGACGAGGTGGAAGCACCATTGGTAGATGAACTACCAATAGAGTGTTTGCTACCACTCGTAGAGTCACCGGAAGTTGGCCTAACAAAAGTAGTGGCCGCTTTGGATGGACATCCCATCGTATACCCCAAACCAATGTGGTGATTGGCCGGAAGTAAGTCACTTAGGATTTTATCCAAATGGTCCTTACCTTTGTTGAATTTGTTAATTCGGCCCAATGTGTTCTCATATTTCTCTTTGAGAGAACGCATAGAAGTATCCAAATTGGATACTTGCGATGTGAGCACAAAAACACGAGATTTAAGATTCTCGTTCTCAATACTCAAAGTCGAGTTTTGAGAAGTTAAATCAGCTATCCTATGTTCTTCCGGATCATCAATGCTAACATGTTCAAGTTTAGATTTGAGATCGACAATCTCATTTCTTAACTCTTCAACAACGGTGTCGTTGTTGGTGATGATAGTCTTAGGCGAAGTTTGAATGCTAGCTAGGTCATCTTTTACTTTAGTATATCGATTTACTAATTTTGTATATTTAGACCATAAGTGAGAGTTAGCATCCCTAAGATCATCCATCGTTACCTCATCGCCTTCGTCATCGCTATCATCGGAGGAGGAAGATCCTTGATCATGCTCCTCTCTTGCCATGAAGCACATGTGCGCTTGCTCCACTTTCTCATCATCCGACTCTCCGCTTGAGGAATCCTCGGAGTCGGTGAATGTTGTTCCGACAAGTCCCTTTTTGTATCCCTTTTTGTACTTCTTTGACTTGTCGAACTTCGGCGCCTTCCACTTCTCCTTTTGCTTGTTTTGAGGACAATCCGCTTTGATGTGTCCTGGCTTATTGCATTTAAAGCACAAAGGTGGAGAGGCGTTAGTAGAAGTAAACTTAGATTTTTGTTTGAAGTTACCCTTTCGGAAGAAGCGATTGAACTTCTTTGCCATGAGTGCAATGGATTCCATGTCCATTTCTTCTTCCGAGTCCTCATCATCGGTAGAGGTGGATGAAGCCGCCTTGAATGCAATCGCCTTTTTCTTAGGCGCATCTAGGTTCAAATAGGACTTCATCTTTTCTTGTAACTTCACCTTGCTATCTTTGCGTACCTCGTATGACATCAAAGTACTCATTAGTTGAACTACGGTATATTTGTTCATGTCATTACCTTCCTCGATGGCGAAGGTACGTTTTTCCCAAGAAGAGGGAAGTCCTTCAATAATCTTTGAGCACTTCTCCTTTTGAGTGTAGGACTTGCCGAGGGCCTCTAACTCGTTTATTATGTCAACAAAGCGAGCGTAGTATTCTTTCATCTTCTCGCCCTGTTGCATATGAAACATTTCGTAATCTTTGTTTACGACTACGAGTTTAGAGTCTCTTACCCTACTCGTCCCTTCATGAAGAATGAGGAGGGAGTTCCAAATTTGATATGCACTCTTACATGTGCATATCTTATTGAAATCCTCGGGCTCCAAAGCACATTGCAAGGCGTTCATTGCCTTGGCATTGCTTACCTCCGCGGCGACCTCCGCGGTAGTCCATTTCTCAAAGTCTTCTTCTTTGGGTTCGATGTATTCCTTCATTGTAGTCCTCCATAAGGATGCACTCCGGAGGAAGGTTTCCATCCGGCATTTCCAATACCCATAGTTGGTACCGTTGAAGAATGGAGGCCTCGTAGAGGAATGTCCTTCCATCACCGAAGATGCTCCTTCACGGTTCCTGAAGGTGTCATAGTTGGAAGGTGGAGGCACGGTCTTGTTGTCGTTGGCAGACATAGCTGAGTATCTGGCTCTGATACCAAATGTAATGCCCTACCAGCTAATGCACAAGTACTAGAGGGGTGGTGAATAGTACTTTAAAATAATAAGGAGTATAATTCCAAATTAAATTGCAAACAACTACCAAATCAATTTGCGGAAGCTTAAATTGAATGACAACACAAAATTAACAATGCAAACAAATAATGTTAATGGGTTCGGATCCACCCAAGTCTCCCCGACTTGTTCCCGGTGATCCTACGTCCCAACCACCCGGATCCCTTCCGGATACTTGAGTTAGAAACCCTAACTCAAGATTTCCACTATGAATATCTTGTGAAAAACCTTCACAAGATCAAATCATACATGCAATAGCAAACGTGAATCCCACAACCCGGGATCACAACCTTCTCTCACAACCGAGAGAATCACAAAGCAATATTAAAGAGTTTAATATGAAATAAACAATCTTACCACAAAATCCTATACCTTGAGTTTTTCTTACCCAAATGGTGAAATGAAGGATTTGAGGAAGATGAAGTCACCAAGACCTAGCACCAAGGAAATGACCAGCAATCGGTGCCTAGGGATGATTTGGAGACTTGGATCAAGCAATAGCTTGAAGAGCTCACCAAGAACAAGCTTCTCTCTAGATCTAGAAATGAGAGAGAATGGGTTTCTTGTGAGGAAGAGAGCTTTTGATTAGAGTGAGAATGGCTAACTCTTTAGAACTCAATGAATCTCTTAATGGCAGCTCTAACCTAGATAGAAATGACCTAGGTTCGTATTTATAGGGTCCCATAAAAACAAGTTAGGTCATTCACCAACGGATAGAAATCTGTGAGAATTAGTCGGTCAAAGAACAATCACTGACCGACTAGTTCATCAACTAGTCGGTCAGACAAACAGCATGGACCGACTAAGAGTAGATCTGAGAAGAGATAGAATTTCAGACCTAGAAATCTAGTCGGTCCAAGAAGACTGTCTGACCGACTAGTTTCACAACTAGTCGGTCAGCCAATGAACGTAGACCGACTAAGAGGCAAAATGAATTAGTCTGAGTACAAAGTGACTTAGTCGGTCCAAGAACAAAAGTTGACCGACTAAATTGTCAACTACTCGGTCACCAAACGTTCTTAGACCGACTAACGATAAACAGTAGCTTAGGAGAATTTTAGCATGAACAGTAAGTCACAACTAGTCGGTCAAAGAAGCATCACTGACCGACTAGTTCACAAACTAGTCGGTCGGAGAGTCAACGTAGACCGACTAACTGTAAACAGTAAAGTCCAAGAAATTAAGGAATCAAACTAGTCGGTCCAAGAACAGTTGCCGACCGACTAGATCACCATCTAGTCGGTCAGTACTTGTTCTTGTACCAACTAACATGCACATACAAGTCCGAATCGAAGCGCGACGCTTCGAGGAAGTTAGAATGAACTTGTGCAAGGATCCTAGAGCTACGAAATGAGCGTAATGAAGATAGAAACGTAAGATATACTCAAGGCTTAACATTCTATATATCGAAGCTAAAAGACTATAAATAAAACCTTAATAAACGGTCTTCGAGAGCTTCGATTGAATCTTCATAACTTCCAAAACGGCGCAAGAGCTTCAACGAAGCTTTGGGCATGAATACGAGCTTTGGGAAGTGTTGAGATGTCGCTTTGAATGTTCTCGTGAAATTGGCGACGATCTCCAAAACTGCGCTCACAAATTGTTAGTTCATGGATTATTTATGTTTGCTCATCATCAAAACCAAATCCGGGGAGTCCAATATTCAACATTCTCCCCCTTTTTGGTGATGACAAACCAACATAAATAATAATAAAAAATAATGATTCAAATGTAAAATACTTACTCCCCCTGCATTGATGACACGTTAATTCCAAAATGAATATATATGAATTGCATCAATCAGATGAGTAAGATAAATAAAGAGAATCAATTTTCGAAATATCGGATTTTGAAAATCCTTATATGTATCTTAACTCCCCATGAATCTAACATATCAAACTAGATTCTTGGAAATTGAGTTAAATTTTCATTTGCGCTATTTATTATCATTATCTCTCCCCCTTTGGCATTATCCCAAAAATGGGGGGCATACAACGATAACAATTAGGAAATATAAAATCCAACATCGGGAGTCGTAGACAAAGACAATGGACCAACTTGACACCAAGGGAAAAGTGTGGAAATCAAAACAAGGTGTGCCAATTATTCCATTATCAATAAAAATCAAAGATAATCTAAATCATCAAAAATATCAAATGTTTATTCATGTCTTGAATAAAGAAACATACACTCCAATATTCAATATTCTTGGTTAATTTTGT
Source organism: Scilla litardierei (assembly GCA_030789695.1). Classification (NCBI taxonomy): domain Eukaryota; kingdom Viridiplantae; phylum Streptophyta; class Magnoliopsida; order Asparagales; family Asparagaceae; genus Scilla; species Scilla litardierei. The sequence continues at coordinate 255,611,307 of CM061133.1, forward strand.
GCATGGAAAACAATTCTATATAATTATAGAAATATAATCTATTTAACCAAGTTTTTAATCGTCGAGCGACGAAATCACATTACAAATGTATTCAACGAACATTAAAATGTGCACGACGAATAAAAGATAAAGAGAACGACGATGTATATATATATAAGCAGCATGAGTACATCCCAAAAAAATATCCAATATAAGAAGTACATCACATCAAGTGCTACATATCATCAAAAAGAAAAAAACTACATCATACATCATCGACATCATCATAGTATATCAAAATACATCAAAACATCATCAGATCATAATATCCAAGGTGTATCAAAACAACCAACACCGAAACCCTGAAAGCTCAAAAATACATCAAAACATCTCTCAAACCCCATCCAAACCCAAAATACTCTCACTAAGAAATATATCATCCAAAGCGTAGTGGAGAGTCCTCGAAACAAGCGATCACGAGGAGGTGGCTGGATCTGCAGTCTCCGTGGGTCCAGTCGACGGAGTGGACTCAGGCTCTGCAGGGAGTAGAGGTGTCTCAACAGATGGAATCGTCGGGGTAGGTGTGGAAGCAACAGCAACAGGCTCAACATCAGCAGGCACAGCAGCAGGGTCAGCAGGAGGCTCAGACGTCTGAAGTGCAGAAGGCTCTGGAGCACCGGAAGTGGTGCCATCTCCAGGAGCAGAAGATGTAGCAGCAGCAGCAGCAGTGGCCTCATCGCCACGGGCTAACGAAGTGACAAGCTCGTCAAGCTCCTCATCGTCCATCTCCTCGTCCTCAGACACGGACGGAGGAAGATCAATGCCCATCTGACGAGCCATACGGCAGACTACCTCCTCGGTACGAGCCAAGCGAGACTCGTGCCGACGAAGTATCCGTACGACATCATCCAAAGTAGCAGGACGAGAGGGGTCACCAGCAGCAGAGGGAGTCGCCTGAGAAGCAGATGTGGTAGACCTCTGCACGTGATGAAGCGCCGCTAGAGATTTCTTCACGGCCGTCGCGTTCAGAGGAGTACCCAAGGGACGCTCATCGTCAGGAGGGAGAGGGACTCGGAAATGACGAAACACAAGAGTCAACAGACAAGGATATGGAATATGCGCAGACTTATTGGTCTTCCGTATACACTCGAAAGAGTCCATCTTATCGAGTATCACGCGAGCCCAATTAATCTCGCATCCCAAGAAAAGAGCGTAGATCAATTTCAAGAACGGCTGGGATGGAAGTGAAGATGATCCATACTTTGGGAGAAGACATGACTTCAATATCAGGTTAAGAACCCACGCATTCGGCTTGAAAGATTTCGATGGAACACCAATGAATGCGGAGGGGATAACCTGGAAGATATCTGAAAGAACAGACTGATCCAAGGAAGAAATATCGTCGACGGAAATGTCTGAAGGAAGGAGACCACACGACGAGCAACCAAGAATCTCCCCCAAGATTTCTGCCGTGAGAACTATAGGAGTTCCCAAGACAGTAGTCTCAATGGAGTGGCTGACATCGTACTGGCCTCGAATACGATTGGCATAGAACAATTTCACAAGGCGAGGATAAGGTTTGGGATTGGCCTTGGGGTCGTATCGGAGATAATCAAGAAGACCACTATAGGACAGGAGATCGGCTAAGCCAAGGAAATCAGAAAACTGGACGTAGTGCTCCAATAACATCGGGCAGTGTTCAATACGGTTGTAGGCCGCGAGACACAAAGGGTCGTCGCGTCACAACGATATGTCAACACCCCCCGCTGGCATTGGGCCCTTTCCCTTTGGCTGGCGAGTCCTAGGACGGAGTGGTGGAGTGGGTTCCCTAGTGATAGGCTCATCCTCAGGCACAAATTCAGAGTCGGAATCGGGAGGAGTACCAGGTGTGTGGAGTATGGGCTTTTTGGTCTTGAATTTGCGGGGCTTGACGGTCGCCTTCCTCTGCTTCTTCAGAGGAGGCGAAGACGGAGAGGCTTGGGTTGACTTGGCACGACGCTTAGGCTTAGGGGGATTCCTAGGGTCGGAAGGCCCTACGGTCATAGGAGAAGCCCCGGAAGAGGCGATGGGAATCCTCGTCTTAGCCATAGCACGACGAGCACAAGCAACACAAACTACTAGCAACACAAGCTCTAGAGATCAAAAGAAATCCGAACACACAAACCCTAGATGCACAAGCCCTAAGTGAAACAATTCGGAAACCCTAGGAGCTAGATGAGATTAAATCGAACCCTAGGGTAGGAATCGACCTAGGAGAGGGAGGGAGATACCTAGGAGGAGGAGGCGACGGCGGCGGACGGCGAGGATGGCCGGAGATATGGCCGGAGACGACGGGGATTTGAAGGGGCTCGATCGGGTTTTGGGGTTTATCGGGCTGGAGAAGATGAGAAGACCGACTAAGAATGATTTTAGTCGAACCAAAGTGAGTTTAAGTCGGTCTGGAAGCAAAAATACACAAATGCCCTAACCCACTTAGTCGGTCATAGTTCAAGCACTGACCGACTAGATTACCATCTAGTCGGTCGGTCAATGAGATTGAACCGACTAAGTCGAAACAGAGGCACAGATGAATTTCTAGGGCAAGAATTAGTCGGTCGCAGTATATTCACTGACCGACTAGTTTTCAATCTAGTCGGTCGGAGAGTGTACTATGACCGACTAACGAAAGAAAAAGATAGGAGATGGATGAAGGCTTGATCTAGTCGGTCTGAGTTCACTTGCTGACCGACTAGATGAGCATCTAGTCGGTTGACAAATGAACTTAGACCGACTAGAAGAGTTCAAAATTTGATAATTGATTTTTCTTCACAAACCACTTGGATGAAACAACTTAAAACTCTCATTAGTCATCTAAATTACCCCATAAAACGTCGAAATCTTAAATACGACTTTCAAATACGAATTCGATCATAAATTCAAATATATCACATAAAATTCCCAAAAATTCAATTAATCTAGCATGAACAAAATATCGCGAAATCGAATAGCATGCAAGATAATTGAATGAAATATGAATCCTATATCTCGGATTCACCCATAATCCCCAATTCTCGACGCAACCGCACAAAGGAGTCCTCCTTTAGGGGTTTCGTGAAAATATCGGCGATTTGCTTTTGGGTTTCAACGTACACTAAAATGATGTCCTTCTTAGCAACATGATCATCTAAAAAGTGGTGTCGGACATCTATGTGTTTTGATCGGGAATGGTGCACCGGATTCTTTGAAAGACAGATAGCACTTTGGTTATCCACCATGATAGGGCTAGTATCACAATGAATACCAAAATCCTTCAAAGTGTGTCTCATCCAAAGAACCTGGGCACAAGCGGCACCGGCGGCAATATATTCCGCCTCGGTGGTTGAAAGTGATACGGAATTTTGCTTCTTGGAAAACCAAGAGACAAGAGAATTTCCTAGAAAATGGCAAGTGCCACTAGTACTTTTCCTGTCGGATTTGCATCCCGCATAATCGGCATCACTGTATGAGACTAACTCATACGTGCTAGATTTCGGATAAAGTAATCCAAAATCTAAAGTGTAACTTAGATAACGGAAAATACGCTTTACCGCTACTAAGTGAGACTCCTTAGGTTGAGACTGATAACGAGCACATATGCATACGGCAAATATAATATCGGGCCTACTTGCGGTAAGATAAAGTAAGCTACCTATCATACCTCGATATAGACGAATGTCTACATCCTTACCGCCCGTATCCTTGTCAAGATGCGTAGTTGTGCTCATTGGAGTCTTTTTCCCGGAAGCACTTTCCATTCCAAATCGCTTAAGCAACTCCACCGTATACTTCGTTTGGTGGATGAAGATTGCATCGTTCATTTGGCGAATTTGGAGACCTAAGAAATATTTGAGTTCGCCCATGTGGCTCATCTCAAATTGTTCCTTCATAACATTAGAAAACTCTTCGCAAAGAGTGAAGTTAGTAGCACCGAAAATGATATCATCAACATAAATTTGAACTAATAAAATATCATTATTCGCATGCTTAACAAAAAGTGTAGAATCGGCTTCGCCCATTTTAAAATTCAAATCCAAAAGAAAATTCTTTAGGCGATCATACCAAGCTCGAGGAGCTTGTCTCAAACCATAAAGAGCTTTCTTTAGTTTAAAAACATGATTTGGAAATTTTTCATTTATGAAGCCCGGAGGTTGAGAAACGTAAACTTCCTCAACGACATCTCCGTTTAAAAATGCACTTTTAACATCCATTTGAAATAACTTAAAATTTTTTTGGCATGCATAAGACAATAAAAGTCTAATTGATTCTAATCTAGCTACCGGAGCGAAGGATTCTTCGAAATCGATACCTTCCTCTTGGCGATAGCCTTGAGCAACTAACCGAGCTTTGTTCCGGACGACGACTTGATTTTCGTCGGATTTGTTCTTGAAGATCCACTTTGTCCCTATGACGGTGTGGTTCTTTGATGGCAAAGGAACAAGCTCCCATACCTCATTCCTCTCGAATTGAATGAGTTCCTCCTCCATGGCAAGGATCCAAGCACTATCTTCGCACGCTTCAACTATATTCTTTGGCTCTATTGATGAGACAAAGGCACTATTGGCGAAGTGGTGGACTTGAGATCTCGTCTTGACACTATCATGAATATTTCCAATGACTTGCTCATGGGGATGGTCGCGAACGGTATGAAGCCGCTTGGGAATACCTTGATCACTAGGCACATTCTCAACAACTTCATTAGTCGGGTTAGTCTCAATAGAATCAATTGAATCAATAGACTTAGAATTTTCAAACGAATCACATAAAACATCCATAGAATCATTATCATTTGAAATTCTAGAAGTAGTAAAATTCTCATTAAAAGAGACATGAAGTGATTCCTCGATCGTAGAGGATCTTTTGTTGTATATCCGGTAGGCTTTGCTACGTGAGGAATACCCAACAAATATCCCCTCATCCGATCTCGGATCAAACTTGTCCAAATTATCATATGTGTTTTTAATGAAACATTTTGCGCCGAAAACACGAAAATGTTTAACTTGAGGCAATCTACCAAACAACAATTCATAGCAAGTTTGTTTGGTGTCGCGCCTCAAAAGTATTCTATTAAACACATAGCAAGCGGTGTGTACCGCTTCCGCCCAAAATTGATAACCAAGTTGACTATCTTCGAGCATAGTGCGAGCACACTCCACAAGCGTTCTATTCTTCCTCTCAACAACACCATTTTGAGGAGGTGCGCGAGGGAAAGAAAACGTGTGAGTAATTCCAAGATCATCACAAAAATTTGAGAAAGACTCATTCTCAAATTCACCCCCATGATCACTACGAATAGTGACAATGGTGGTTCCGATGAGATTTTGTATTTTCTTCACAAATATTGTGAAGTTTTCAAAAGCTTCATTTTTATTACATAAGAAAAATACCCATGTAAATCTTGAATAATCATCAACGATGACTAGTCCATATCTTGTATTTCCTAAGGAAGCAACCCTAGTTGGCCCAAATAAATCTAGATGTAATAGCTCTAGTGGCTGTTTCGTAGAAATGCTTTTCTTAGGTTTAAATGAAGATTTAGGAAGCTTGCCACGTTGACAAGAATCACAAAAACTTTTCTTTTCGAAAACGAGCTTCGGAAAACCTTTAATGGAATTTAATTTCGAAAGTTTATAAAGTGTTCCAAAGTTCACATGTCCAAAGCGTCGATGCCATAAGTGTTGTTCACTTGTGTTGGCAACGAGACATTGTTCATATGACTTAGGAAGATCCAAAATATAAATATCTTTATGGCGTGTGCCGGAAAATAATAATTTATTATTATCATTTGAAATATGACACAATCCTTTCGCAAAACTAACTTTGTAACCTTTGTCACAAAGTTGGCTTATTGAAATAAGATTATGATTTAAACCATCAACTAGATAAACATCGCTAATTAAGGGTTTAGAAGGGTTACCCACTTTACCAACACCGACGATGGTTCCGCTTTCATTGCCTCCAAATACGACGCGATTTCCATTTGCAATGGGAACCATTCCGGAGAGCAATTTAGCGTCACCCGTCATGTGTTTTGAACACCCGCTATCGAGTATCCAATTCCCTTTGGAGCTAAATTTATATTTGTTGCTCCTTTTCTTTTTCTTTTCCTTGAGTACCTAAAGATAGAAACTTTCATATCATGGTACCCAAGGTCATTGGGTCCTCAAAGGTTAGACCTTTGGAAGCCAAGTCCAATTGGACTTTGACTTCCCCACATAATTCCTACTATGCACAACATTCGAAAAATAAGCATTCATATACATTTGTTTTTCGTCCATGCTTGTGTCCTTTGGGCTCCAAATAGTGAAAATTTTGGGAGCCACCATCCTATTGGGTGCATGCATGCGACGTTGATTTCTACGTGATGCATGACGTGGATAGGCATACGGGACATGATGGAATGGTGCACGACGAGAATTATTCATACGATGAGGTGGGTGAACATATGCATGTGTGGAAACACGTGCGTGAGGGTGTCTCACATGGTGTGCACGTGCCCGTGAACTTGTAGCATAGAAATCATCATATGTGTGAGATGGTGGAGTAGGACGTGTGTTCCTACGTGGCATGGTATTTGTGTACATATAAGCATGCCCCTTCTTTGGAGGTCCACCCAAAGTGGGTTTCTTTCCAAAAGAGGGTGTGGACGAGGTGGAAGCACCATTGGTAGATGAACTACCAATAGAGTGTTTGCTACCACTCGTAGAGTCACCGGAAGTTGGCCTAACAAAAGTAGTGGCCGCTTTGGATGGACATCCCATCGTATACCCCAAACCAATGTGGTGATTGGCCGGAAGTAAGTCACTTAGGATTTTATCCAAATGTTCCTTACCTTTGTTGAATTTGTTAATTCGGCCCAATGTGTTCTCATATTTCTCTTTGAGAGAACGCATAGAAGTATCCAAATTGGATACTTGCGATGTGAGCACAAAAACACGAGATTTAAGATTCTCGTTCTCAATACTCAAAGTCGAGTTTTGAGAAGTTAAATCAGCTATCCTATGTTCTTCGGGATCATCAATGCTAACATGTTCAAGTTTAGATTTGAGATCGACAATCTCATTTCTTAACTCTTCAACAACGGTGTCGTTGTTGGTGATGATAGTCTTAGGCGAGGTTTGAATGCTAGCTAGGTCATCTTTTACTTTAGTATATCGATTTACTAATTTTGTATATTTAGACCATAAGTGAGAGTTAGCATCCCTAAGATCATCCATCGTTACCTCATCGCCTTCGTCGTCGCTATCATCGGAGGAGGAAGATCCTTGATCATGCTCCTCTCTTGCCATGAAGCACATGTGCGCTTGCTCCACTTTCTCATCATCCGACTCTCCGCTTGAGGAATCCTCGGAGTCGGTGAATGTTGTTCCGACAAGTCCCTTTTTGTACCCCTTTTTGTACTTCTTTGACTTGTCGAACTTCGGCGCCTTCCACTTCTCCTTTTGCTTGTTTTGAGGACAATCCGCTTTGATGTGTCCTGGCTTATTGCATTTAAAGCACAAAGGTGGAGAGGCGTTAGTAGAAGTAAACTTAGATTTTTGTTTGAAGTTACCCTTTCGGAAGAAGCGATTGAACTTCTTTGCCATGAGTGCAATGGATTCCATGTCCATTTCTTCTTCCGAGTCCTCATCATCGGTAGAGGTGGATGAAGCCGCCTTGAATGCAATCGCCTTTTTCTTAGGCGCATCTAGGTTCAAATAGGACTTCATCTTTTCTTGTAACTTCACCTTGCTATCTTTGCGTACCTCGTATGACATCAAAGTACTCATTAGTTGAACTACGGTATATTTGTTCATGTCATTACCTTCCTCGATGGCGAAGGTACGTTTTTCCCAAGAAGAGGGAAATCCTTCAATAATCTTTGAGCACTTCTCCTTTTGAGTGTAGGACTTGCCGAGGGCCTCTAACTCGTTTATTATGTCAACAAAGCGAGCGTAGTATTCTTTCATCTTCTCGCCCTGTTGCATATGAAACATTTCGTAATCTTTGTTTACGACTACGAGTTTAGAGTCTCTTACCCTACTCGTCCCTTCATGAAGAATGAGAAGGGAGTTCCAAATTTGATATGCACTCTTACATGTGCATATCTTATTGAAATCCTCGGGCTCCAAAGCGCATTGCAAGGCGTTCATTGCCTTGGCATTGCTTACCTCCGCGGCGACCTCCGCGGTAGTCCATTTCTCAAAGTCTTCTTCTTTGGGTTCGATGTATTCCTTCATTGTAGTCCTCCATAAGGATGCACTCCGGAGGAAAGTTTCCATCCGGCATTTCCAATACCCATAGTTGGTACCGTTGAAGAATGGAGGCCTCGTAGAGGAATGTCCTTCCATCACCGAAGATGCTCCTTCACGGTTCCTGAAGGTGTCATAGTTGGAAGGTGGAGGCACGGTCTTGTTGTCGTTGGCAGACATAGCTGAGTATCTGGCTCTGATACCAAATGTAATGCCCTACCAGCTAATGCACAAGTACTAGAGGGGTGGTGAATAGTACTTTAAAATAATAAGGAGTATAATTCCAAATTAAATTGCAAACAACTACCAAATCAATTTGCGGAAGCTTAAATTGAATGACAACACAAAATTAACAATGCAAACAAATAATGTTAATGGGTTCGGATCCACCCAAGTCTCCCCGACTTGTTCCCGGTGATCCTACGTCCCAACCACCCGGATCCCTTCCGGATACTTGAGTTAGAAACCCTAACTCAAGATTTCCACTATGAATATCTTGTGAAAAACCTTCACAAGATCAAATCATACATGCAATAGCAAACGTGAATCCCACAACCCGGGATCACAACCTTCTCTCACAACCGAGAGAATCACAAAGCAATATTAAAGAGTTTAATATGAAATAAACAATCTTACCACAAAATCCTATACCTTGAGTTTTTCTTACCCAAATGGTGAAATGAAGGATTTGAGGAAGATGAAGTCACCAAGACCTAGCACCAAGGAAATGACCAGCAATCGGTGCCTAGGGATGATTTGGAGACTTGGATCAAGCAATAGCTTGAAGAGCTCACCAAGAACAAGCTTCTCTCTAGATCTAGAAATGAGAGAGAATGGGTTTCTTGTGAGGAAGAGAGCTTTTGATTAGAGTGAGAATGGCTAACTCTTTAGAACTCAATGAATCTCTTAATGGCAGCTCTAACCTAGATAGAAATGACCTAGGTTCGTATTTATAGGGTCCCATAAAAACAAGTTAGGTCATTCACCAACGGATAGAAATCTGTGAGAATTAGTCGGTCAAAGAACAATCACTGACCGACTAGTTCATCAACTAGTCGGTCAGACAAACAGCATGGACCGACTAAGAGTAGATCTGAGAAGAGATAGAATTTCAGACCTAGAAATCTAGTCGGTCCAAGAAGACTGTCTGACCGACTAGTTTCACAACTAGTCGGTCAGCCAATGAACGTAGACCGACTAAGAGGCAAAATGAATTAGTCTGAGTACAAAGTGACTTAGTCGGTCCAAGAACAAAAGTTGACCGACTAAATTGTCAACTACTCGGTCACCAAACGTTCTTAGACCGACTAACGATAAACAGTAGCTTAGGAGAATTTTAGCATGAACAGTAAGTCACAACTAGTCGGTCAAAGAAGCATCACTGACTGACTAGTTCACAAACTAGTCGGTCGGAGAGTCAACGTAGACCGACTAACTGTAAACAGTAAAGTCCAAGAAATTAAGGAATCAAACTAGTCGGTCCAAGAACAGTTGCCGACCGACTAGATCACCATCTAGTCGGTCAGTACTTGTTCTTGTACCAACTAACATGCACATACAAGTCCGAATCGAAGCGCGACGCTTCGAGGAAGTTAGAATGAACTTGTGCAAGGATCCTAGAGCTACGAAATGAGCGTAATGAAGATAGAAACGTAAGATATACTTAAGGCTTAACATTCTATATATCGAAGCTAAAAGACTATAAATAAAACCTTAATAAACGGTCTTCGAGAGCTTCGATTGAATCTTCATAACTTCCAAAACGGCGCAAGAGCTTCAACGAAGCTTTGGGCATGAATACGAGCTTTGGGAAGTGTTGAGATGTCGCTTTGAATGTTCTCGTGAAATTGGCGACGATCTCCAAAACTGCGCTCACAAATTGTTAGTTCATGGATTATTTATGTTTGCTCATCATCAAAACCAAATCCGGGGAGTCCAATATTCAACATTCTCCCCCTTTTTGGTGATGACAAACCAACATAAATAATAATAAAAAATAATGATTCAAATGTAAAATACTTACTCCCCCTGCATTGATGACACGTTAATTCCAAAATGAATATATATGAATTGCATCAATCAGATGAGTAAGATAAATAAAGAGAATCAATTTTCGAAATATCGGATTTTGAAAATCCTTATATGTATCTTAACTCCCCATGAATCTAACATATCAAACTAGATTCTTGGAAATTGAGTTAAATTTTCATTTGCGCTATTTATTATCATTATCTCTCCCCCTTTGGCATTATCCCAAAAATGGGGGGCATACAACGATAACAATTAGGAAATATAAAATCCAACATCGGGAGTCGTAGACAAAGACAATGGACCAACTTGACACCAAGGGAAAAGTGTGGAAATCAAAACAAGGTGTGCCAATTATTCCATTATCAATAAAAATCAAAGATAATCTAAATCATCAAAAATATCAAATGTTTATTCATGTCTTGAATAAAGAAACATACACTCCAATATTCAATATTCTTGGTTAATTTTGTGCATGGAAAACAATTCTATATAATTATAGAAATATAATCTATTTAACCAAGTTTTTAATCGTCGAGCGACGAAATCACATTACAAATGTATTCAACGAACATTAAAATGTGCACGACGAATAAAAGATAAAGAGAACGACGATGTATATATATAGAAGCAGCATGAGTACATCCCAAAAAAATATCCAATATAAGAAGTACATCACATCAAGTGCTACATATCATCAAAAAGAAAAAAACTACATCATACATCATCGACATCATCATAGTATATCAAAATACATCAAAACATCATCAGATCATAATATCCAAGGTGTATCAAAACAACCAACACCGAAACCCTGAAAGCTTAAAAATACATCAAAACATCTCTCAAACCCCATCCAAACCCAAAATACTCTCACTAAGAAATATATCATCCAAAGCGTAGTGGAGAGTCCTCGAAACAAGCGATCACGAGGAGGTGGCTGGATCTGCAGTCTCCGTGGGTCCAGTCGACGGAGTGGACTCAGGCTCTGCAGGGAGTAGAGGTGTCTCAACAGATGGAATCGTCGGGGTAGGTGTGGAAGCAACAGCAACAGGCTCAACATCAGCAGGCACAGCAGCAGGGTCAGCAGGAGGCTCAGACGTCTGAAGTGCAGAAGGCTCTGGAGCACCGGAAGTGGTGCCAACTCCAGGAGCAGAAGATGTAGCAGCAGCAGCAGCAGCAGCAGTGGCCTCATCGCCACGGGCTAACGAAGTGACAAGCTCGTCAAGCTCCTCATCGTCCATCTCCTCGTCCTCAGACACGGACGGAGGAAGATCAATGCCCATCTGACGAGCCATACGGCAGACTACCTCCTCGGTACGAGCCAAGCGAGACTCGTGCCGACGAAGTATCCGTACGACATCATCCAAAGTAGCAGGACGAGAGGGGTCACCAGCAGCAGAGGGAGTCGCCTGAGAAGCAGATGTGGTAGACCTCTGCACGTGACGAAGCGCCGCTAGAGATTTCTTCACGGCCGTCGCGTTCAGAGGAGTACCCAAGGGACGCTCATCGTCAGGAGGGAGAGGGACTCGGAAATGACGAAACACAAGAGTCAACAGACAAGGATATGGAATATGCGCAGACTTATTGGTCTTGCGTATACACTCGAAAGAGTCCATCTTATCGAGTATCACGCGAGCCCAATTAATCTCGCATCCCAAGAAAAGAGCGTAGATCAATTTCAAGAACGGCTGGGATGGAAGTGAAGATGATCCATACTTTGGGAGAAGACATGACTTCAATATCAGGTTAAGAACCCACGCATTCGGCTTGAAAGATTTCGATGGAACACCAATGAATGCGGAGGGGATAACCTGGAAGATATCTGAAAGAACAGACTGATCCAAGGAAGAAATATCGTCGACGGAAATGTCTGAAGGAAGGAGACCACACGACGAGCAACCAAGAATCTCCCCCAAGATTTCTGCCGTGAGAACTATAGGAGTTCCCAAGACAGTAGTCTCAATGGAGTGGCTGACATCGTACTGGCCTCGAATACGATTGGCATAGAACAATTTCACAAGGCGAGGATAAGGTTTGGGATTGGCCTTGGGGTCGTATCGGAGATAATCAAGAAGACCACTATAGGACAGGAGATCGGCTAAGCCAAGGAAATCAGAAAACTGGACGTAGTGCTCCAATAACATCGGGCAGTGTTCAATACGGTTGTAGGCCGCGAGACACAAAGGGTCGTCGCGTCACAACGATATGTCAACACCCCCCGCTGGCATTGGGCCCTTTCCCTTTGGCTGGCGAGTCCTAGGACGGAGTGGTGGAGTGGGTTCCCTAGTGATAGGCTCATCCTCAGGCACAAATTCAGAGTCGGAATCGGGAGGAGTACCAGGTGTGTGGAGTATGGGATTTTTGGTCTTGGATTTGCGGGGCTTGACGGTCGCCGTCCTCTGCTTCTTCAGAGGAGGCGAAGACGGAGAGGCTTGGGTTGACTTGGCACGACGCTTAGGCTTAGGGGGATTCCTAGGGTCGGAAGGCCCTACGGTCATAGGAGAAGCCCCGGAAGAGGCGATGGGAATCCTCGTCTTAGCCATAGCACGACGAGCACAAGCAACACAAACTACTAGCAACACAAGCTCTAGAGATCAAAAGAAATCCGAACACACAAACCCTAGATGCACAAGCCCTAAGTGAAACAATTCGGAAACCCTAGGAGCTAGATGAGATTAAATCGAACCCTAGGGTAGGAATCGACCTAGGAGAGGGAGGGAGATACCTAGGAGGAGGAGGCGACGGCGGCGGACGGCGAGGATGGCCGGAGATATGGCCGGAGACGACGGGGATTTGAAGGGGCTCGATCGGGTTTTGGGGTTTATCGGGCTGGAGAAGATGAGAAGACCGACTAAGAATGATTTTAGTCGAACCAAAGTGAGTTTAAGTCGGTCTGGAAGCAAAAATACACAAATGCCCTAACCCACTTAGTCGGTCATAGTTCAAGCACTGACCGACTAGATTACCATCTAGTCGGTCGGTCAATGAGCTTGAACCGACTAAGTCGAAACAGAGGCACAGATGAATTTCTAGGGCAAGAATTAGTCGGTCGCAGTATATTCACTGACCGACTAGTTTTCAATCTAGTCGGTCGGAGAGTGTACTATGACCGACTAACGAAAGAAAAAGATAGGAGATGGATGAAGGCTTGATCTAGTCGGTCTGAGTTCACTTGCTGACCGACTAGATGAGCATCTAGTCGGTTGACAAATGAACTTAGACCGACTAGAAGAGTTCAAAATTTGATAATTGATTTTTCTTCACAAACCACTTGGATGAAACAACTTAAAACTCTCATTAGTCATCTAAATTACCCCATAAAACGTCGAAATCTTAAATACGACTTTCAAATACGAATTCGATCATAAATTCAAATATATCATATAAAATTCCCAAAAATTCAATTAATCTAGCATGAACAAAATATCGCGAAATCGAATAGCATGCAAGATAATTGAATGAAATATGAATCATATATCTCGGATTCACCCATAATCCCCAATTCTCGACGCAACCGCACAAAGGAGTCCTCCTTTAGGGGTTTCGTGAAAATATCGGCGATTTGCTTTTGGGTTTCAACGTACACTAAAATGATGTCCTTCTTAGCAACATGATCATCTAAAAAGTGGTGTCGGACATCTATGTGTTTTGATCGGGAATGGTGCACCGGATTCTTTGAAAGACAGATAGCACTTTGGTTATCCACCATGATAGGGCTAGTATCACAGTGAATACCAAAATCCTTCAAAGTGTGTCTCATCCAAAGAACCTGGGCACAAGCGGCACCGGCGGCAATATATTCCGCCTCGGTGGTTGAAAGTGATACGGAATTTTGCTTCTTGGAAAACCAAGAGACAAGAGAATTTCCTAGAAAATGGCAAGTGCCACTAGTACTTTTCCTGTCGGATTTGCATCCCGCATAATCGGCATCACTGTATGAGACTAACTCATACGTGCTAGATTTCGGATAAAGTAATCCAAAATCTAAAGTGCAACTTAGATAACGGAAAATACGCTTTACCGCTACTAAGTGAGACTTCTTAGGTTGAGACTGATAACGAGCACATATGCATACGGCAAATATAATATCGGGCCTACTTGCGGTAAGATAAAGTAAGCTACCTATCATACCTCGATATAGACGAATGTCTACATCCTTACCGCCCGTATCCTTGTCAAGATGCGTAGTTGTGCTCATTGGAGTCTTTTTCCCGGAAGCACTTTCCATTCCAAATCGCTTAAGCAACTCCACCGTATACTTCGTTTGGTGGATGAAGATTGCATCGTTCATTTGGCGAATTTGGAGACCTAAGAAATATTTGAGTTCGCCCATGTGGCTCATCTCAAATTGTTCCTTCATAACATTAGAAAACTCTTCGCAAAGAGTGAAGTTAGTAGCACCGAAAATGATATCATCAACATAAATTTGAACTAATAAAATATCATTATTCGCATGCTTAACAAAAAGTGTAGAATCGGCTTCGCCCATTTTAAAATTCAAATCCAAAAGAAAATTCTTTAGGCGATCATACCAAGCTCGAGGAGCTTGTCTCAAACCATAAAGAGCTTTCTTTAGTTTAAAAACATGATTTGGAAATTTTTCATTTATGAAGCCCGGAGGTTGAGAAACGTAAACTTCCTCAACGACATCTCCGTTTAAAAATGCACTTTTAACATCCATTTGAAATAACTTAAAATTTTTTTGGCATGCATAAGACAATAAAAGTCTAATTGATTCTAATCTAGCTACCGGAGCGAAGGATTCTTCGAAATCGATACCTTCCTCTTGGCGATAGCCTTGAGCAACTAACCGAGCTTTGTTCCGGATGACGACTTGATTTTCGTCGGATTTGTTCTTGAAGATCCACTTTGTCCCTATGACGGTGTGGTTCTTTGATGGCAAAGGAACAAGCTCCCATACCTCATTCCTCTCGAATTGAATGAGTTCCTCCTCCATGGCAAGGATCCAAGCACTATCTTCGCACGCTTCAACTATATTCTTTGGCTCTATTGATGAGACAAAGGCACTATTGGCGAAGTGGTGGACTTGAGATCTCGTCTTGACACTATCATGAATATTGCCAATGACTTGCTCATGGGGATGGTCGCGAACGGTATGAAGCCGCTTGGGAATACCTTGATCACTAGGCACATTCTCAACAACTTCATTAGTCGGGTTAGTCTCAATAGAATCAATTGAATCAATAGACTTAGAATTTTCAAACGAATCACATAAAACATCCATAGAATCATTATCATTTGAAATTCTAGAAGTAGTAAAATTCTCATTAAAAGAGACATGAAATGATTCCTCGATCGTAGAGGATCTTTTGTTGTATATCCGGTAGGCTTTGCTACGTGAGGAATACCCAACAAATATCCCCTCATCCGATCTCGGATCAAACTTGTCCAAATTATCATATGTGTTTTTAATGAAACATTTTGCGCCGAAAACACAAAAATGTTTAACTTGAGGCAATCTACCAAACAACAATTCATTGCAAGTTTGTTTGGTGCCGGGCCTCAAAAGTATTCTATTAAACACATAGCAAGCGGTGTGTACCGCTTCCGCCCAAAATTGATAACCAAGTTGACTATCTTCGAGCATAGTGCGAGCACACTCCACAAGCGTTCTATTCTTCCTCTCAACAACACCATTTTGAGGAGGTGCGCGAGGGAAAGAAAACGTGTGAGTAATTCCAAGATCATCACAAAAATTTGAGAAAGACTCATTCTCAAATTCAACCCCATGATCACTACGAATAGTGACAATGGTGGTTCCGATGAGATTTTGTATTTTCTTCACAAATATTGTGAAGTTTTCAAAAGCTTCATTTTTATTACATAAGAAAAATACCCATGTAAATCTTGAATAATCATCAACGATGACTAGTCCATATCTTGCATTTCCTAAGGAAGCAACCCTAGTTGGCCCAAATAAATCTAGATGTAATAGCTCTAGTGGCCGTTTCGTAGAAATGCTTTTCTTAGGTTTAAATGAAGATTTAGGAAGCTTGCCACGTTGACAAGAATCCCAAAAACTTTTCTTTTCGAAAACGAGCTTCGGAAAACCTTTAATGGAATTTAATTTCGAAAGTTTATAAAGTGTTCCAAAGTTCACATGTCCAAAGTGTCGATGCCATAAGTGTTGTTCACTTGTGTTGGCAACGAGACATTGTTCATATGACTTAGGAAGATCCAAAATATAAATATCTTTATGGCGTGTGCCGGAAAATAATAATTTATTATTATCATTTGAAATATGACACAATCCTTTCGCAAAACTAACTTTGTAACCTTTGTCACAAAGTTGGCTTATTGAAATAAGCTTATGATTTAAACCATCAACTAGATAAACATCGCTAATTAAGGGTTTAGAAGGGTTACCCACTTTACCAACACCGACGATGGTTCCGCTTTCATTGCCTCCAAATACGACGTGATTTCCATTTGCAATGGGAACCATTCCGGAGAGCAATTTAGCGTCACCCGTCATGTGTTTTGAACACCCGCTATCGAGTATCCAATTCCCTTTGGAGCTAAATTTATATTTGTTGCTCCTTTTCTTTTTCTTTTCCTTGAGTACCTAAAGATAGAAACTTTCATATCATGGTACCCAAGGTCATTGGGTCCTCAAAGGTTAGACCTTTGGAAGCCAAGTCCAATTGGACTTTGACTTCCCCACATAATTCCTACTATGCACAACATTCGAAAAATAAGCATTCATATACATTTGTTTTTCGTCCATGCTTGTGTCCTTTGGGCTCCAAATAGTGAAAATTTTGGGAGCCACCATCCTATTGGGTGCATGCATGCGACGTTGATTTCTACGTGATGCATGACATGGATAGGCATACGGGACATGATGGAATGGTGCACGACGAGAATTATTCATACGATGAGGTGGGTGAACATATACATGTGTGGAAACACGTGCGTGAGGGTGTCTCACATGGTGTGCACGTGCCCGTGAACTTGTAGCATAGAAATCATCATATGTGTGAGATGGTGGAGTAGGACGTGTGTTCCTACGTGGCACGGTATTTGTGTACATATAAGCATGCCCCTTCTTTGGAGGTCCACCCAAAGTGGGTTTCTTTCCAAAAGAGGGTGTGGACGAGGTGGAAACACCATTGGTAGATGAACTACCAATAGAGTGTTTGCTACCACTCGTAGAGTCACCGGCAGTTGGCCTAACAAAAGTAGTGGCCGCTTTGGATGGACATCCCATCGTATACCCCAAACCAATGTGGTGATTGGCCGGAAGTAAGTCACTTAGGATTTTATCCAAATGTTCCTTACCTTTGTTGAATTTGTTAATTCGGCCCAATGTGTTCTCATATTTCTCTTTGAGAGAACGCATAGAAGTATCCAAATTGGATACTTGCGATGTGAGCACAAAAACACGAGATTTAAGATTCTCGTTCTCAATACTCAAAGTCGAGTTTTGAGAAGTTAAATCCGCTATCCTATGTTCTTCCGGATCATCAATGCTAACATGTTCAAGTTTAGATTTGAGATCGACAATCTCATTTCTTAACTCTTCAACAATGGTGTCGTTGTTGGTGATGATAGTCTTAGGCGAGGTTTGAATGCTAGCTAGGTCATCTTTTATTTTAGTATATCGATTTACTAATTTTGTATATTTAGACCATAAGTGAGAGTTAGCATCCCTAAGATCATCCATCGTTACCTCATCGCCTTCGTCGTCGCTATCATCGGAGGAGGAAGATCCTTGATCATGCTCCTCTCTTGCCATGAAGCACATGTGCGCTTGCTCCACTTTCTCATCATCCGACTCTCCGCTTGAGGAATCCTCGGAGTCGGTGAATGTTGTTCCGACAAGTCCCTTTTTGTACTCCTTTTTGTACTTCTTTGACTTGTCGAACTTCGGCGCCTTCCACTTCTCCTTTTGCTTGTTTTGAGGACAATCCGCTTTGATGTGTCCTGGCTTATTGCATTTAAAGCACAAAGGTGGAGAGGCGTTAGTAGAAGTAAACTTAGATTTTTGTTTGAAGTTACCCTTTCGGAAGAAGCGATTGAACTTCTTTGCCATGAGTCCAATGGATTCCATGTCCATTTCTTCTTCCGAGTCCTCATCATCGGTAGAGGTGGATGAAGCCGCCTTGAATGCAATCGCCTTTTTCTTAGGCGCATCTAGGTTCAAATAGGACTTCATCTTTTCTTGTAACTTCACCTTGCTATCTTTGCGTACCTCGTATGACATCAAAGTACCCATTAGTTGAACTACGGTATATTTGTTCATGTCATTACCTTCCTCGATGGCGAAGGTACGTTTTTCCCAAGAAGAGGGAAGTCCTTCAATAATCTTTGAGCACTTCTCCTTTTGAGTGTAGGACTTGCCGAGGGCCTCTAACTCGTTTATTATGTCAACAAAGCGAGCGTAGTATTCTTTCATCTTCTCGCCCTGTTGCATATGAAACATTTCGTAATCTTTGTTTACGACTACGAGTTTAGAGTCTCTTACCCTACTCGTCCCTTCATGAAGAATGAGGAGGGAGTTCCAAATTTGATATGCACTCTTACATGTGCATATCTTATTGAAATCCTCGGGCTCCAAAGCGCATTGCAAGGCGTTCATTGCCTTGGCATTGCTTACCTCCGCGGCGACCTCCGCGGTAGTCCATTTCTCAAAGTCTTCTTCTTTGGGTTCGATGTATTCCTTCATTGTAGTCCTCCATAAGGATGCACTCCGGAGGAAGGTTTCCATCCGGCATTTCCAATACCCATAGTTGGTACCGTTGAAGAATGGAGGCCTCGTAGAGGAATGTCCTTCCATCACCGAAGATGCTCCTTCACGGTTCCTGAAGGTGTCATAGTTGAAAGGTGGAGGCACGGTCTTGTTGTCGTTGGCAGACATAGCTGAGTATCTGGCTCTGATACCAAATGTAATGCCCTACCAGCTACTGCACAAGTACTAGAGGGGGGTGAATAGTACTTTAAAATAATAAGGAGTATAATTCCAAATTAAATTGCAAACAACTACCAAATCAATTTGCGGAAGCTTAAATTGAATGACAACACAAAATTAACAATGCAAACAAATGATGTTAATGGGTTCGGATCCACCCAAGTCTCCCCGACTTGTTCCCGGTGATCCTACGTCCCAACCACCCGGATCCCTTCCGGATACTTGAGTTAGAAACCCTAACTCAAGATTTCCAGTATGAATATCTTGTGAAAAACCTTCACAAGATCAAATCATACATGCAATAGCAAACGTGAATCCCACAACCCGGGATCACAACCTTCTCTCACAACCGAGAGAATCACAAAGCAATATTAAAGAGTTTAATATGAAATAAACAATCTTACCACAAAATCCTATACCTTGAGTTTTTCTTACCCAAATGGTGAAATGAAGGATTTGAGGAAGATGAAGTCACCAAGACCTAGCACCAAGGAAATGACCAGCAATCGGTGCCTGGGGATGATTTGGAGACTTGGATCAAGCAATAGCTTGAAGAGCTCACCAAGAACAAGCTTCTCTCTAGATCTAGAAATGAGAGAGAATGGGTTTCTTGTGAGGAAGAGAGCTTTTGATTAGAGTGAGAATGGCTAACTCTTTAGAACTCAATGAATCTCTTAATGGCAGCTCTAACCTAGATAGAAATGACCTAGGTTCGTATTTATAGGGTCCCATAAAAACAAGTTAGGTCATTCACCAACGGATAGAAATCTGTGAGAATTAGTCGGTCAAAGAACAATCACTGACCGACTAGTTCATCAACTAGTCGGTCAGACAAACAGCATGGACCGACTAAGAGTAGATCTGAGAAGAGATAGAATTTCAGACCTAGAAATCTAGTCGGTCCAAGAAGACTGTCTGACCGACTAGTTTCACAACTAGTCGGTCAGCCAATGAACGTAGACCGACTAAGAGGCAAAATGAATTAGTCTGAGTACAAAGTGACTTAGTCGGTCCAAGAACAAAAGTTGACCGACTAAATTGTCAACTAGTCGGTCACCAAACGTTCTTAGACCGACTAACGATAAACAGTAGCTTAGGAGAATTTTAGCATGAACAGTAAGTCACAACTAGTCGGTCAAAGAAGCATCACTGACCGACTAGTTCACAAACTAGTCGGTCGGAGAGTCAACGTAGACCGACTAACTGTAAACAGTAAAGTCCAAGAAATTAAGGAATCAAACTAGTCGGTCCAAGAACAGTTGCCGACCGACTAGATCACCATCTAGTCGGTCAGTACTTGTTCTTGTACCAACTAACATGCACATACAAGTCCGAATCGAAGCGCGACGCTTCGAGGAAGTTAGAATGAACTTGTGCAAGGATCCTAGAGCTACGAAATGAGCGTAATGAAGATAGAAACGTAAGATATACTCAAGGCTTAACATTCTATATATCGAAGCTAAAAGACTATAAATAAAACCTTAATAAACGGTCTTCGAGAGCTTCGATTGAATCTTCATAACTTCCAAAACGGCGCAAGAGCTTCAACGAAGCTTTGGGCATGAATACGAGCTTTGGGAAGTGTTGAGATGTCACTTTGAATGTTCTCGTGAAATTGGCGACGATCTCCAAAACTGCGCTCACAAATTGTTAGTTCATGGATTATTTATGTTTGCTCATCATCAAAACCAAATCCGGGGAGTCCAATATTCAACAACCCTGTTTCAGACGGACTACCACAGACGAAACGCTTGGACGGGACGCTCCGGACGGACGACACACTCGCCACTGCAGGCAAGTGTACTCACTTGTACTTTCGGTTGTGTTTAGGCCTTAGACTTTTAGAACTGTTAGAATGTAAACAAAGAGAACCGGACGTGAAATGATAGCGTCTGGGACACCCCTTGACAGCTTAGACTTGACGACGAAGTCTAAGCACAACTACTTTTGACACCTTAGGGTTTTCTTGTGTGTGCGTGCGTGTGGACCCCCTAGAAGAACCATCCCTGTCTCGTCATGTCTTGTCTTGTCATGCACAGCCTGCGGGCAATAGTGCACTCACCAGTGGGTGAGTGATCCCTTGTACGGATACACAGCTTGCGGGCAATAATGCACTCTCCGAGTGATCTCTTGTACGGATACACAGCCTGCGGGCCATAGGGGCACTCTCCGAGTGATCCCTTGTACGGACTTGTCTTGTCTTGAGCACTGTGTTTGGGGTAGGGTTGAGCGTGCGCACGGGGAGAGGGTCTGATCCCCCACGAACCGTAAGGCGTGAACCCTTCGAGTCACACGTGTCTTATCGTGTCTTGTCTTGTCTTGTCATGTCATGACCCGTTTAGGTTAGTCCCGTAGTCGATAGCAGACGCTACGGCTACAGTGTGTCGTGTTTACTTCTCCTGCTCCGTTACTTTCTTTAAATGCCATGTTATAACCCCAGCATGTTAATCAACCAGTAAATCGTTGTTCCAAATTAAAATACACTTGTAGTAGAGTCTAACATTTTCTGTGTAGACTTTACCTGACGTACAGTTCCTTTTCTCTTGTGTGCTTGTGTGCTGTACGTCAGGTGTCGAGCCGGAGTTCGTGGACGAGGCAGACTTATCGGAGTACGTGGAGCCCGAGGACGTCGACCCGAAGGACGTACCTGACGAGGATCAAACTTAGACGTCCCCCCCCCCATTGCGGACTTTCAGAGGTTATTACTTTTTAGTCAGGGTGAGTAGCACCACTTTACTCTCTGCCTAGGTTGGGTGCTTCGCACTATTAGTTTCCTTTTCTGCAGATTGTCGCCATGCTTAGGCTCCTCTTATTAGACTTGTAATATGCTGGATATTATCTCTATCTAAAAATGAATGCATCCTTTTCTTTCTGTACTTTTGTTGTTCCGAATTTTATAAATGCAAGAACCTGACAATTTTAAAACGGTACCCCTACAGACGTTTATTGGGTCCGAGCTTCACATCTCCGGCCCAAGCGGGCCTTAGTCACGCTTCGCCTTCGTAGTTTTGGAAAGCGGGACGTGACATTTAATATTTATTTTTTAGTATTGGGATTTAATTATGCGTATTTAATAGATATTTATTTAATAGTTAATAGTTAGTTAACTAATAGTTATTAGTTTGGTTAACTAAATGATTTTTCTCACCTCATAACACCATAACCAACTCCCAACAATCATCATCCAACAATCCCAAACTCACTTTAACCCAAAGAAACACAAAACTTTAGTGTGGGACCCACAAACAAATCCCAAACCAACTTTCCAACCCACTTTCCTCTAAAAGAAACACAAATCCCTACTTCTCTCTCCTCAAGAATCCAACATGGATTTACTATTCACAACAGTAAATCCCAACCCACAATCACACAAAAAAACAGGCCCTTAATGTGAAATTGAATGGGTTGGTAAACAAATTTACACCTCACTGCAATGAAAAACATGCCAATGGGTATCGTCATACACCGAGTTATTACCATGCTGTTGAACGAATAAACATAATCACCAATGTAGGAAAGTAGACATTCTTAAAGGATGATATATGTAAACTAAACATATCATGCCCTGCAACCCAGAAACGCAGTGGTTTTTCGAAAGAAGTGACTTGTTCTACAGTTAACCAGTTAACCAGTGAAAACAATTTAGGACACGAGCAGAGATGCATCAAAATGTTTAAGGAAATTTCATTCATATATATATTTGCGAGTTTACAAAGTCGCTTACATCATACTATTACCATGCTATCAAAATACATCCAAAAGATACAACAGAAATACACTCACCACCTCAAAGTCAGAAATCAGTGGTCTCTACCACAAGTTTGTATCCACAAACACCGGGCCCTCCCATGTCTCTGTCTCAGCGCCTGACGGTGCAAAAAAAAACAAAGAGCCGCCAGCGGTCAGTGGTAATCACAGTAATTCTATAACTTTGGAATTTAAACAGTTATCTACGTATGAACAGTAAACAGTGACCAATGTACAATTATAAACTACAGTAGAAACTAAAAAGTAAGACAAGCATACGAGACAACAGTTTTCTAATAATTAAGCCAATCTTAGGTCATGAATCATATTAGAGAGTACACTAAGTAACCAGGAGTCAACCTCATACCGCATGAGCGCTCACCCGGGCCAGGCCCAAAGTAGGCCCAAAGTAGGAGTAGGTGGGGGCCATGAGTCTAAAAGAGTAACAGGATGTGTCTCAACAATCAAGTCTGGCAATACCAATATGGGGTCTGTCGGATTCATGATATGACCCTGCCGAAACACTTGATGCAGTCATGTCAATATGAGTATGGCTCCAGTCGCTCCCGCACTCTCACTAATATGATAAATCCCAAAATCCAATGAGTCTGAAGTGCCAAGTGTATGTCAAGTGTAATATCAAGTGTTCATCTCTCAATGCATCGGTGGTATAATTCATATGTAGTTCTTAGTTGGCAAGATTTACCCGGTTAAACATAATTTAGCAAGTTTTTTTCTTTCAGTAGTTTTAGGTTCACATCAAAACTAGTTCATATGTTGGTGTGTTATGTCATTTAAGTTCCAGTCATGTTTTCAAGATTCTAACAGTATATTCCATCAAGCTATTTCAACAAACTATTTCAACAGTGTATTCCAACAAGATATTCCTATAAGATGTCCCAACAGGACATTAACATGATATTCCAATAACATGATATTCCAATAACTTTTGGTCCTCATAGTACACTCAACATATTATTATTTTCAATGTCATGGAAAATGTGCAACATGTTCTCTAACCATTTAAAACAAGGAACATGTGGCATGCAACAATTTAAGCATGAAAAATTTAGAATACAACAGATAATATACTTGTGTAACATGGGGCATATGAGTGGCAAGTAACAAGTACATGCTAAAAAGGGACATAGTAAAACAAGCTAACATGGATTGCATGCAGTGAACATTGTAACAACTAGAAACTTGGGAGATTGGACATTGGGAGAAGGGACAACGGTGGTGATCTCAGAGAGTTCTCATCATCGATCGTTCTACGTGTTGTAACCATATATTCATGGCTTTTATATGATCCTTCACGCAGTAACCTATGATCCGACATATAGTAAACTATGATCCAACATGCAGTAAGCCTATATTCCAACGGCCTCAAATGGCCAAACACTCATGTACAACCATAGGGCAACCCAATTTTGCAGTCACTGGACAGCCCAATTTCCCAGTTCATCATACCAACTTTACACGCCGACCAATAGCCAAGTCAACATCAAACGTCAAAAGGCCAAACCAACCAACCACCCTATACAACAACCCAATACCAAAAATTCAAAGTCATGGCAAGGGGGCAAAACCCTTGTCACTGCCAAGGGCATGGCGGCCAAAAACAGTCACGGCAACTCAAGGGAAAGTCATGGCAAGGACTAGGGGACCACTAGTGTCAGGACGAAGGGCAAAGAACCCAAGGAAAGTCACGACAAGGCTTGGCAGAGGGCTGAAAGGTCAAGTTGAGCTCACGGCAAGGGATGAAAGGTTGAAACAGTCACGGTCAAGAAATGAGACCCACAAGACAGTCACGGCAGAAGCTAGGGCAACAGCGAGAGTCGCCACCAAGCCCCGATAACACATAAGTCTTGCTCAAAATCATCATCGCAAGCAAAAGAATACGTTTGAAGTCAAAATTCGAGAATTAAAGTGATTTACCGAAATTTTAAAACCAACGGGAAAAACTTGGGCCTCGTCGCCTTACCAAGGAACGGCTGCAACTCTCGACAAAGGGAGAAAAATACGAACTCCAAACCCGAGCTCAAAAAAAGAAAACCAAAATGCCTTTTGAAAATAATTTTTCATGTGAAAACCAAAACCCTAGACTTTCCCAAGCTTTTATGGGAGAGGAAGACTTGTGGAGCTCGGGAAAGGACAAAGGAAGCCTTGGATATTCCACGAAGACAATCATCATCGAAACAGTGTAAGAGCATGATGAAATCGCACGAATTAGGGTTGTGGTAGATTTGTGAGGAGAGGACAACTGTCGGATAAAGTGGCTAAGGTAAGCTCGAAATTTGCTGCAAGTCTTTCTTCTCGCCAAAGAAACGAGAGGGTGAAAGAGAGAGATGGTTGTTGTCACTGCTGTGAAAGAGTGAGCAGGAGATAAACAAGAGAGTGAGTTGATGGAATCATGTGAGCGAGAGGGTGGGCTGTTGGGAATGGGCTAGGAGAGAGAAAAGAAAAAAGATTGAGAAAAAGAAATGAGAAAGTGGGATTAGGGTTTGGGCCGGGAGAAAAGAAAGGAAAAAAAAAGAAAATGAAAAGGAAAAGAGAAAGAAAACGAGAGAAAAGAGAGAAAAAGAAAGAGAGACCATTTTGTTATATTGAAATACTTTGGGGCCTTAACAAAACTAACGCCTAATAATGGTCCCAACTGCGTGTCACTGGCCGAGATCATGCTAGTAACAAAATTGCACATCAAATGTGATAAGAAACGGTTTAGAAGTGTTGTTGATAATCTGGATGAAGGAGCTTGAAGCATGGCCCTTACGGGGGGCTAGCAAAAAATAACAGATTTTTAACAAATAATACGCAGACAACTTAAACCCAGGAGATAGTACCTATCGATAATGGTGCTGCACTACGTATAGTATATCGATAATGGTGCTGCACTACGGATAACTTAAATAACCAATACGATCCCCTGCAAGAAGCATCAACTGTTTAATGAGAATATAGTTCACTGTGCTCCGACATAGGATTGAGGATGAATCGAGATGGACCATGAAAAAGAAGGCATAACTCTCGAAAAGAAGGCATAACATCAAGACCCAGTAATATGTACATGTATCCTCGCTATCAAAGTCCAAGCTACACTCTGCCAGCATATGAATCGGTAAGGTGACTGAACGAGTGAAATAGGTAAGTTTTGGTAACATGAAGCAACAAACTGCTGATGTTAAAGAACCATAACTTTATGAATAAACAAATAAATTAGTCAGTGCTATAACAACAATCATGGAAAAGGTAATAATGGGGGAAAATCACTTCTAATCATCAAAGGCTTCTAAGCATTTCTTATAGTTGCCTGAACTCTCGGTGCTATGTTTGAACCATTTGCAATTTCTCTAAACTGCATAAAATGATCCAATTTTCATCCACTTCGTCCTCTGCCTAAGCCACATACCATGCTTTCTAAAAAATATTTGTTTCTTATTACATTCCTACTACACAGCATGAACTATGAATGGTTCATCCTTTTACACACATCTTATGTTTGGGGCACTTCAAATCACCTACCTTCTGAATATGTGATAAATTTGGGTTTTAAGTTTTGTTACATAAAATCAAAGCTGGGAAAAATTGGTCCTTACGAAGTCATATCGCCACACCATATCGGACTTCAAGCGTGCCAATAGCATCCATTCGAAACTAACCCATACAACGGATATTAATTAATAACTAATAAATAATAGAAGCATTGAGTTAGGGATTGAAGTGTAGCAAAAGTAGATATTCTACATATTCCATTCAATGCTTGAAAAAAATCCCATTTAACAATCAATAATTATGTAGCACAGCAGGACACAAGTAGTACATGACACAGATAAATAGACACAACAAATTCTCTGAAAGTAAGACACATGGAGGATATAACATCGTAAGTGCATGCGTATGTGTTAATACACATCAAAATCCATAATAATTAGGATGTGCTCTATAAAGATTAAATAGAACAATATAAATTTCAATGATATAAAGTCATAGTTTCTGATCAAGAAATGACATCAAACAAAAATTAATCTAATAACTCTAATAAATACCTAAGGTAGTGTAAGTGATGTTTAAGTTTTTGTTAATATAGTACACACTTAGATAAGAAGATTATTTTTATGTTCGAATAAAGATAACAATATATATGGCCTCAATTCGATAGGAGGCCGCTCTCCTAGCTTTATATTCGAGAGCAAAGCCTAACTATCCAAGATCTAGGGTTCTATCCAAATCCTAGAGGATTTCCTTCACAAATTTCAGCATAGAATCATTAACCCTAGCCGCCAACACAATATCTATAAAGGCTCGAACTCTTTTCGGGCTGTAACCAAGCATCCGGATGTGAAGAGAGACTGTCCATGGGTTGGTGTGTTGCTGAACTGATAGATGTAGGGATCTTTATTAGTCATTCTCTGCTTCTTTTCCATGAGATGATAGAGCTCAATAAAAACACGGTTTCAGTCCAGAATTATAGAAATTACGAAAATGCCCCCGCAAAGTCCAAAATTATAAAATTGCCCATGCTTCAGCCCCTTGCTTTGCCACACTACTATCGAGCCTCCGCCTCCGCCTTTGGTAAGTTATGATCGCTCATTACTCTTCCCCAAAAAGCCACCTTGTCCTCCCGGTGAAAATCAGAAAACTGCTGCTGAATAACTCGTACAGGTTCCAAGGTAGCATCATCAGGTAATCCTTTTCAGTGGATCAACACCTCTCTGGTTCATGTAGTTTCTCAACGGACCTCCTTCAACTCAAGCGGCTCAAAGGTCACCTACATGTCCTCAGTCAAAGTAAGTGGTTGAATAGATGAAGGTGTATGATCTCCAATCGCCTGGCGCAATTGTGATATATGAAAAACTGGGTGTATGGTGGATGTTAATGGTGGCTTCAATCTGTAAGCAACTTGTCCAATCTTGGCATCTATCTCACAAGGCCCAAAGTATCGGGTCGATAGCTTCTCGTTACGCCTGTGGGCCACTGATCTCTAGCGGTATGTCCTCAACTTCAGATAAACTTTGTCCCCCGCTGCAAACTAGACTTCTCGTCAATGACCATATGCATTCTTCATTATTTGTAGTGCTATGGTCAAGTACCGATTCAACTCCTCGAAAACTCTATCCCTCTCCTATAGGTATTGCTCGACCTATGATATCGAGGTCGAACTGTGGCTGTAGTGGATCAAATGTGAAGGATCGCGTCCATATAAAATCCTGAAGGGTGTGTGGTCTATGTAAAGGTATGATAGGACATGGTGTACCAATATTCTGTCCACGACAACCACCTCGCTCACTGCTTTGGTGTTTCTAAACAAAACATCGCAGGTCCCACTGCTTTGGTGTTTCCAAAACGAAACATCGCAGGTAGGTCTCTATATTCATGTTGACGACCTCAGTCTGGTAATTCGTCTGTGGATGAAAAGCTGTGCTCCTCTTAAGAATCGTCCTGAAAAGCTCCCTCCAAAGTGGCTAAGAAACACTCAATCTCTGTCGAACACAATGGACTCCAAAATCTCATATAGCCTTACTACATCCTTCATAAAAGCCGCTGCAACTGACACGACAGTGTATGGGTGTCGAAGAGCCATAAAATGAGCATACTTGCGGAGGCGGTCTACCACAAGTATGACAGAAAAATCCTCTGATCTCAGTAACCCTTCGATGAAGACCATGGTAATCTCATCCCAAATCCGATCAGGTAAAGACAATGGCTATAGTAGTCCCGCATGACCATCGCTAAATATTTGTGACTTTGACACACATAACAATTTGCCACTATTTGTTCACATCTCTCTTTATCACTGTCCAATATTACTCCATGGCCATCAGTCGATAAATCTGCTG
This sequence comes from Scilla litardierei, assembly GCA_030789695.1. Classification (NCBI taxonomy): domain Eukaryota; kingdom Viridiplantae; phylum Streptophyta; class Magnoliopsida; order Asparagales; family Asparagaceae; genus Scilla; species Scilla litardierei. The sequence continues at coordinate 255,640,079 of CM061133.1, forward strand.
CACCCTAAAGTTTCCTCCAATAACACTGCCATGAAATTCCTGAAGATAGATGGAATGTGAGTGAAAGTCCTAGGTATTACTAGCCGCCCCTGGTACAACAGTGTCTTCCCCTCCAAGGTGTATCCTAGGTGCTTCGTCGATCCATGTAGCATGGCAGCCCGTATCATCAACAATCCTTCATCTGCCTTAATCTCACGCCATAAGGGCTCCCAATAAGCATCACTGACATAGAAAATATAGCCAACTGTCCCCTCCCCTCGATGCGATAGAGCATCTGCTGCCTTATTTTCCAGCCCATGCCTATACTGGATCTCGAAATCATAGCCCAACAATTTGGATTACTATCGTCGATGCTCTTCTGTAACCATACGCTGCTCTAATAAATACTTGAGGCTTCGTTGATCTGTGCACACAATGAACAGTCTTCCAAGCAAATAAGGCCTCCACTTTTGCACTGCCAACACAATGGCCATCAATTCTGATGAGACCGTATTTATGAAGAAAAGGACAGACCTAAAAATGGAGTCTCGGTGGAATTTTAGTAATTTTCAGTTTTCTCATAATTTTCAATTTTAGGGATCTTTTATGCAATTTTGTATTTTCAGTTTGTTATTTATATGGGGCTAGGGGAATTAGGGATTTATTTCGTGTTGAATGTTGAGATGAGACTCTTTTGTGGGAGGCCGCGGCTTCGCTTCAAATAGAAGCTTGTGGGAGCGGTTCACCTCTCAAATGTGGCGAAGGAAGAGCGATGTCCTCTTAAAAGAACTCAATTATCTTTTGTATCTCTTTATTTTTAACCTATTATTAATAAAAATTCTATCTTTCCCCCAAAATTCATCTCTTAATCCTAAAAATCCATCTTTTCCCCTAAAGTTCCACCTTTTCACCAAAAACCAAACTTTCGACATATAAACCCTAGCTGATCCTAGCAATTTGGTAGTAGATCAGGGGAAGATGATAGTACATGCTCATGACAGATGCTCAAATGAGAGAATTACGGGCAAACGGGTTGTGCTTCAGCTGCAAATGAAAGTTCACCACTGGCCATTGTTGTCGTAAACACACACTCCAGTTGTTGATAGCAAGCGAAGGTGATACGTTCTCAAGAGAAGAGCTAGAAGAGCTAGGAGGGGAATAGCATCTTCACATGAAGTAGCACGTCCATGTTTTCATGCACCAACTTGAGTACACAGTAGTTTTTCAGGGACGGAGTAATGAAGAAACTGGAATTTCAACCCACCAAAGACGTTTTCGTAATTTTCGGATTTCTAAGTGTTTTTAGTCCTTTCCACCAAAAACTCTAACTTTCTACATCAAACCCTAGCGGATCTTTACAAACACCCGCTCATAGACAAGATTGAGTGGTGCACACGACTCAAAACCAGGCTAAAGCAAGCCACATGCATAAGGTCCTACATCAACACAGCACTTAACCCATATCCAGAGGCATCTATATTCACCACAAATGGTTTGTTGAAATCAGAAAGAGCTAGCACTGGTATGGTAGACATGGCCCGCTTCATGGCCTCAAAGGCTCAAGTCTCTTCTCTCCACTGAAAATTATCCTTCTTAAGCTGCTCTGTCAGCAGCCAAATGATGTTGTATCCTCTGACGAAATTCTGATAATACCATGTCAGACCGAAGAATCTTCGCAAAGCACGTAAAGTGGTCGGTAACGGCCAATCTAGTATCGCTGCAATCTGTGTTCTGTCAACTGCCACTCCATCTGCGTAAACCACATGCCCCAAATACTCCACACTCAACTGCACAAAGTGGCACTTCTTATTGGCATAAAGATGGTGGTCATACAACTCATATAGTACTATCTCCGAGTGTCGCATATGCTCCTCCATGGTTCAGCTATACACCAGAATATCGTCAAAGAACTCCAAGACGGATCACCTCAAGTAGAGATGGAAGACCTTATTCATGATGGCCTGGAAGGTGGCTGTGATTTAGTCAAGCTGAAAGGCATGACTAAGAACTCATAGTGATTCTTATGTGTCATAAAAGCTATATTGGGCACATCTGCAGCTCGCACCCCAATATGGTGATATCTTGACTTCAAGTCGATCTTGGAGAAGATCGTTGCTTCATGTAGCTCATCTAAGAGTTCATCAATCACAGAGATAAGGAATTTATCAGGTATCGTCTCCTTATTCAATGCCATGTAATTTACGAAGAATCGTTAGCTACCATCCTTTTTCACCAACAGGGCCGTACTACAAAAAGGACTCACACTGGACTGCATCACGTCGGCTTGGATCATCTCCCCTACCATCATCTCGATCTCATCTTTCTGTACCTGGCGTATCGGTATGGCCTCATGTTGATGAGTGAGACTCCCTCTCGCAGGACAATCGTGGTCCCGTGGGGGTGGAAGGCCACGGGGCGTCTGAAACACCCCCTCAAAACGGATCAGAATCTGCTGCAACTCTGTATGAATATCATGCTCCTCCCCATCCTTGCTAAGCCTTGCAGCTGCACTTGAAAGCATCCTCCCTCTATCTGGAAGGCTTTGGCCATGTTTTTCAAGGACCATAGACTGACACAAGTTCGGATCGCCCTGAAGAGTGATTGTCTTCACCGCTTCTTGAAACTCCATCCGTAGCAACTTCCAATTGAGTTTGGTGTCAACTAAAGACTGCAGCCACATCATGCCCAAGATAACATTTGTACTCTCCAGGTCCAATGGTTGGAAGTCCTCAACGATCTGCACCTCCTAGAGAGTCAAAAGAAGCCTGTGGTACACCCATCTGCTGCACTGCACATGCCTCGTCCCCATCATAACTCTGAAACTCCATATGTCGACGAGCTGTAGCCCTTGCTGATCCAACACCCTGTTGGATATAAAATTATGAGTAGCCACACTGTTAATCAGTACCGCCACCTCCTGATCAGATATCCTCCATGCTAACATCATGGTGTGGTTTGGAATAAACCCCACCACGAAGTTTAATGAAAGCTCCACAATGTCAATATGGGTATGCTCCTGGTCAGTTATCTCATCTGCCTCTTCCTCCACCATCGCTTCGTCCTCATCGTCATCACACACTATTAGCAACTGGAGAGTGTGGTCGCCATATCGATGCCCTGATGTAAACTTCTCATTGCATTTGAAGTAAACGCCCTTCACTTGTGTCCCGCATCTCAGCCTTGGTCATGTGCTTCAATTGCCACTGGCCTGCCTCACTGCCCTTCTCTCTGCTGATGGGGGTCCCTCCTGGTGATGACTTTTGCCCTACTGACGACCCCTGATGTCGAAAGGTGGATCCGCTCCATGTTCCCTTAGCTGGTCGCTCCTCTATACGCCGATCATCTACCATCTAGGCCAGATCCATCATGTTTAACCGCCCTTTTGGTCTCTGTATGCGCAGATCACCCTGAATGTTTGTCTTCCCTTTATGAAACACCGATCCCAGGACTCTTCTGACAATCTCCGCATGCGGCATAAAAGCATCTCAAACGTTTTTATGTACGCACTCACAATTCCCTCCTGTCTAAGGGCAAAAAACTGCTCATGCAAGTCTTCCCCCTGGGTGTCGCGAAATTTGTGAAGTATGTTGTCCTTACTCTTCCCATATATGCACATGATATCTCTGCTCTCTCCACCGATAAAATAATAAAGCTTCACCCTCCAGCATATCCCAACCGTCAACTTCTCTGCTTCCGTGAGCCAGATCACCTCAAAGTACCTCTCTGCCTTATAAATCCATCCATACGGGTCATCTCCTTCAAATATGAGCATGTCTTCAATTTTCTAACTCGGCCAGCGGTGTTGAAAACCACATGCCCTGCTCTCCCCCGAAACTGACCATAGTGTAACTACCCGTGCAGGTCCCGTGGTGCATCAAAGTCCCAAATTAGCCTCCCTCAGCTCCATCGTCATCTTCCCAACTATCATCCCCCATCAAAACCTCGTCCATCTTTTGCATACTCCTGCACCTCTTCGTGATTTCCGTCAGACTCCCCGTAATCAAGAACCCGTCGTTACCATCTCTCCAATAAACCAGGGGTTATGAGGCCCTTAAAAGTCTTCCAAGTCGGCACCAGACCCCGTGAGGTCTCTCTAATACTCATCGGGGACTCAGAGGGCCGCCCAGGCTGCTCTATCTGGTGTCGCCATGACCCTGGTGGGCCGCCAGTGGGCCGCAAGGGACCAGGCGGACATGCCGTGGGTTGACAAGGCCCTGGCAGGCCGCTAGGGGCCACGAGGCCCCAGGCGGCCCGCGGCCCTGCCAGGTCTCGTCGGCCCTAGGCGGGGCATCCAAGGGCCCGTAGAGCCCATGGTGGTGTCAAAGGGGGTCGCCCCCGGTGGGTTCCTCCATTGCATCTTCAAACACTTCTTCTGCGCCGACTAGAAATCCTTCAACAAATTCCTCATCTTTCTCCTTCCCTTTAGTCAAAATTCGCATCTTTTATGCAAGATCGGAGTTGATGTCTGCTTCTTTGCCCAGATCTGACTTCTTCCCTTATGGCTTCTATGAGAGTTGTGAAAGCTGTGTTGCATGCGCAAGGGCTTCCAACGATGCGCTCGTCCTTGCCTCTGACGCCTTCATCGTAGATTCGATCGACGAAAATCTTTCCTCAATTGATTTCTTCAAAGCTGTCACTTCGACATCAAGTTTCTCCTCCAAAGCTTCAATCTTTTTCTTCTTCTTCGCCGCCATTAATACCAAGATCAGTGCTCTGATACCAATTTAATGTGAACCGTATATAAATTGAAGACAAATCTAGGTGTTTGAAATGGATTTGAGGACAAAGATATGATTTTTATTGGATTTCGAATAAAGATAACAAGATATGTGGCATCAATTCCAGAGAATGAGATCTCATAGCTTTAGATTTGAGAGTAAAGCCTAACTCTCCAAGATCTAGGGTTCTATCCAACTCCTTGAGGATTTCCTTCACAAATTTCAGCATAGAATCCCTAACTCTAACCACCACCTAATAAAAACATGGTTTTAGTCCAGTCCATTACAGAAGTTACGAAAATGCCCCTAAAGTTTAAAATTACAAAAGTTGTGAAAATGCCCTAAAGTCCAAAATTACAAAATTGCCCTTGGGCCAGCCCCTTGCTTTGCCGCACCGCTATCAAGCCTCAGCCTCCGCCTTTGGTAAGCTACAATCACATCATAACAACCGCTCGATCTGTGAGCGGAGGAATTAAATAGTTTACATGTAAATTATGCAAAAAATACGCCCATGTTGGTTTGAAGAATCTTAAAAGAAGCAAAAAATTAATTTTTTATTTCTTTAAAGAAATATTTGATAATATCAAGAACCAGTGCCAAGTCTACAAATACACCTATGTTATGTAAGAAAATTATTAACAAAGATCATGCAATATCTATAACTAAAAACCGAAGTAGTTCGTTACGAGCCTTAAACATCTAAATGTCCTAAATCAAAAGGACTACTTTTACTGACTTCACCAGGAAATGAAGCATGAGTGTGTTTTCTAATGTCACATAACTCATAACATAAGGAAGAAATAGATGGCTCAATGGGAAGAAAAAGATGACTCAATGGGTACCACCTGACGTGGCAACAGCTACACCAGCAAGACAAGTCCCAGAATCCAAGAAGTATATGCCTCATATGCATGTCCTCAAACACATAATAAGAAGGGTAAACACGAATTGGCAGTTTTCATGTTTTGTAATCTACATGATAGATAAAAACTTGGCTAGGAACTAAAGAACATATAAAATATAATGCAATCATAACGAATAGGTAGCATGAATTACATATGTACTAAGAACATGTGATGATGTGCCATCAATAATCTGAACAGATGTGATGAAGGTATATATTTCTAATAAATAGAAAAAACTCTTAGTATATGATATATAGGAGGAAGCACTAGAATCTAAAATCGATGGCATATCAGATGAAGCAACTAAAGTATCCATACCTAAAGATGATAATATATAGCAGAATAAGGGGCTTGCTTGCCAAGTAGCATCACATACTTAACATAAGAAATCTGAATAGTGCAGGGCACAGAACATCCAGCAAACTGATCTGAGGATGAACTAGTAGATCCGCCAAGACCAGCCTTTGTAAAAACATCCTAGGCGCAGTCCGATCACCCAAACTTCATCCAATACTTTTCAAAAAACATGGTTGTTCTTGCCACAATGTATACATCACTTGATACCACGATTAGCACGTATCTTTATCCATCAAAACCATACTCAGCACCAAACTCTACTCAGCACCAAACTCATTGACATAGATTTTGAGTTTTTCTTTAATTATTTTTATATCAAGATCTCCTTGGTTTTGTTGTTCGTGTTTGAACCAAGGTTTTAGGTATCGGTTTCGGAGAGGGTATCGCTCTGCCCAAAATTTAGGTTTCGGTATCGGTATCGCCCGTTTCGGCGGTATCGGAAGCAAGTTTCGGTATCGTCCGTATCGGTAGTTTCGTTTCGGTATCGGTATCGGAGATATTTTCTTGTATTTTCCTGTATTTTCCTGTATTTTTGTATTTTTTTTGTATTTTCATGTATTTTCCTGTATTTTTGTATTTTTTTGTATTTTATACTTTGCTGTATTTTACTGTATTTTCTTGTATTTAACAGTATTTTCCTGTATTTTATACTTTGTTGTATTGTCCTGTATTTCGGTATCGGATATACTTTGCTGTATTTTTCTGTATTTTATGCATTTTCTTTATTTTTTATGTATTTTCATGTATTTTTCATGTATTTTTCTGTTCACATTACTCATTTGTAACAACAATTAACTAATTAATAGATATAAAAGAACAATAAATATTGATGAACCATAAATCTGCCTTCATAATACAAAAGTTGAATAAAATACATCAAAAGATACAAAAATGAAGAAAATAAATAAAAAGATACAAAAATCTCATTTGTAGTTCTCATCATTCGGCTGCTGTGCATGGTAGTATGGAGGATATGAATACTGCATCTGTTCCGGGCCTAAAAAAGATATCATCATGTTATCATATGCTGAGGGCCAGCTCTGCTCGATGAAAGGCGTGTCATGACTGCCTTGACTGCTGGACTGCTCAGTCACATTCAGACCGTACCTGTATTGACTATCATAGTCAGCATAGACATCAGAGTGTCTGTACGGTGCGCAATAATCGCCTTGGCTTCCTGAGTATCCACCGGAATAAGATTCATAACCTCCATAATAATCAGTAGCGCGTTGATACCCTTGATATTCAGAGTGTCTACCGTAGGCATCGTCCCCCCGTTCTTCACTGTGCTGCCTATCATGCTCTTTATACCCATGCGTATCATAAGTATGGTCTCCATGTCTCTCAGCAGGGCGAACGGATGCCGACGCACCACAACCTCCGTCTGTAGGACCTTGGTCATCGGGAGATAAACCATCATCGCTATCGTGCCGAGCCCGAGTGGGTGCCTTCTTTCGCTTGTACGTGATATTCGCAGGGGCGTGACTTGGCCGCGGCTGGTTGCTTCGTGTACGTTCTGCTTCCGCAAGCGCCTCGTCCAACCAAGGATTGTCTCTGTCATCGAGCACATGTCTTATGTCTCCCTGGTCCATTCCTCCAATGGATCATCCTCGTGAAAAATCTGATCCAAATCGATCAGCTGGTGATCGGCCTTCTCGCTCCTTCTCGCATGTCTATGTCGCAGTCTCATATTATAATGCACATAGACCAGCCTTTTAAGGTGTTCCATTGTTAGCCTGTTCCTGGTCTTTGTGTGAATGAGGGAGAAGGTGGTCCAGTTTCGTTCACAGTTGGACGACGAGACAGTTTGGCTCAACACACGCACAGCTAATCGTGTAAGCGTTGGAGCTTGCTCTAACCAAACGCTTAGCCACCATTGAGCTGCAACAAGTTCCAGTGGTTAGAAAAGATGGACCGTTTTATGGGGAACATATAGAAATCTAAGATCCATATAGATACCTGGAGTGACCCTTGTTATTGTCATTTCCGCCTTAGCGGAGCCGAAATAACCAACTCTCATGTTATAGGCCTCCAGCTACAATTATCAATCATAATTTTAGAATGTGAACTGCTACATCGAATCATATATCAAAATAAAAATATCCGAATTTCATTTACCTCTCTGTCAATGTCAATTTGCTTCGAGATGTCTGGTTCAAGCCTCTCGATCACGCGTCTGAGTCCAACCAGCACCTCGTTGTCGTTTGTTGCATTGGAGGAGTATTGAAAGCGAGGATTCAAAAAATAGCATGCAGCATGAATATCTTGATGTAGCTGCTTATCACATCTCTTGTCTATCATGTCCCACCATTTTCTGTATCCCCTACCAACATTCTTCCGAATTTCCTCTTTGACACGGTCCATGGCCTCGTAGAGATACCCCATCTCGGCCTTATCATCGCTGTCGACCATTCAAAGAACCTTCACCATGGGGCTCAAATACGGCGATGACATTAGAGATACTCTGCCAGAATTCATCGCCGTGAATCAGATCGTACACGTTTCCAACCTCCCTATCTTTTGGTTTAAGCCTTGGAAAGTTATCGGACCAGTCCCTGGATGTGATCATTCTCCGCAGGTCATCTCGGTGCGCGTACAGAGAGTCCAAAGCAATGAAGTGGGTCGCAAATCTTGTTATCGCGGGCCGGATCAACTCTTTTCCACCCGTCTCTCTTCTCATCAAACTGAGCACACATCCTTTGTTGTATATGAATCATGTTACCATCTGACTTTGTGCGACGATATTTTTGACTACTTCTTTTGCCATGTCAGAAAATATCAAGTCGATACAATGCGCCGCACACGGGGTCCAATACAGATGCTGTCTCTTTCGCATCAGCAGCTGCCCAGCTGACTTGTAATTTGCCCCGTTGTCGGTAACTACCTGGACTACTCTATGCTCCCCAATTAGTTCTACATATTTGTCCATAAGATCAAATATGTAAGGACCGTTCTGGAATTGGTTGGTTGCATCCACAGAGTCCAGGAACACCGTCCCGTGGGTCGAATACACAAGGAAGTTAATTATCTTCCTTCTGTTTTGTGTTGCCCAGCCATCGCACATCAGTGTGCAACCATACTCATCCCACTGAACACGAAAAGTTTCTACATAATTTTTGTACTCTTCATACTCCATGTCCAAGTATATGTGTGCCAGCTCCCAAGCAGTGGGTGGAGCAACGCCACGTCCCGATTCCGCAATAGCATCCACCATGGGCCTGTAATATGGGCTATTGGTCACATTGTATGGGATGTGGTTGAAGTAGAAAAATTTGGCCATAGCTCGGCCGACATAGGCCTTGGCATTCTTCATGAAGGTATTCTTTATGGTTGATTGGGATTTACCCTTCTTCGTTTGAGAAAAAGGGTCGGCACCGGGTCTGAGAGCGCCGGCCGGTCTATCGGTTGGCTGAACATCGCGAGCAGAACCGCACGCGAACATACCGGCCATTCTGGCGGCACGACTACCCGATCTGGCTAGCCCAGGGGCTCCAGATCCAGACGATCCTGCTCCCATCCTTCTACCCTCACTTCTAATCTCTTCTTCGACAAGTTCTTGTCTACTTCTTCTAAGAGCTCTTCTAAGGTCCCTCGTCTCCTCGGTCTCATCCTCATCCTCATCTGAGTCATCTGATATTGCCTCCGTCTGCTTTGCCCTTATCTCCTCCTCTATCCTCTTCTTCTCAAACCTGGCATGTACCTTTTCGGTCTTCTTCTGAAATATGTGTGCTCTCATCTCTTCACGCACTTCTTTAGTACCTCGGGGCATGTCAGCACATCCCCGGTAATTCCTGCCAAGTGATCCTTAAGGCGAGACACGCCTCCATGCATTTCTTTCCGGCAATAGTTGCACCTTACTTGTCTATGGTTATCTGCGATCATTTTACAGTGAGCCCACCCAATATCCACCGTCTTCTCCTTTGGAGTTCTTCGAGACATGTTGATTACTGCACCATAAACCAAGGGTTACAATTAATCTTGAAAAGATTATTAACGTATTAGACTTAGATATAGTCGACGGTGTCACATAATCATGATTTGCGTCCCTGCGGTCCAACGGAACACGGTCAGGGAATTGACTAAGCCAGGATCACTTATACACAGTCTAGCTAGGTTGATCCAGCAAACTTAGCCACGCACATTGAGCCGGATCATGGTCCATTGAAGGAAACTTATCATTCATATGTTTGCCATCAACTAAAAGGCTTTTATTAAAACTAGTTAATCCTATCAACTAGTTGAATCCTAAAATTCGAATTTATTATGATTCGTTAATAACTTTTATTAGAGTCATTATCAACTATAAAGTTTTATTTGTTTCAACGTGCTATCCTAATCATGTATTTGGATTTTATAGATTCACAGTACAACAAATTAGAAGAATTTTAATGGCTAACCTAAGAGGCTTTCTTGAATTATCATATAATATGCAAGAAAATAGAATAATAACATAAATAATATGCAGATAAGCAACTTAAATATCACATAAATAATAACATGCAACTTAAAAATTTATCCCATAAATAATAACATGCAATTTGTCGTATATCTATTGTATTTTTATAACCAATCCGTTATAAGTTCTAACATATTTTTATTAGAAAATTTTAGTATTTTAAGTATTTCGTATTTACTATTATTTTTATAACCAATCCCTTAAGTATTATTAGAAAATTTTAGTATTTTAAGTTCTAACATATTTTTAGTATTTTAAGTAGTTAATTGATCATTAATTAATGTAGCTTCTCTTTTGTTTTTAGTATTTTTAGTATTTTAAACAAATATTTTTAGTATTTTTGTTTTAAGTAGTTAATTGATCAGTAACATATTTTTTCCTTTAAGTAGTTATGAATAACAAATATGGTAATTAAATTGATGGTAGACAAATAGTATTTTTTTAGGAGTCCAAATAGCATTTTAGGATTTATTATGTAGTTTAAGTATTTTTCTGTATTTGTTAAGCGTTTTCCGTATTTTTAGTACTTATTTTGTATTTTAACTAATTTTTTTTGAATTTATTATGTATTTTAAATAGTATCTTTAGGAGTCTATGTAGTACTTTTAGGATTTATTATGTATTTTAAGTAGTTATCTATATTTTTTATGCATTTTCTGTATTTTTTCCGTATTTATTTTGTATTTTATATAATTTTTCCGTATTTATTATGTATTTTAAATAATTTTTCCGTATTTATTTTGTATTTTAAATAATTTTTCCGTATTTATTTTGTATTTTACATAATTTTTTCGTATTTATTTTGTATTTTCAATAATTTTTCCGTATTTATTTTGTATTTTAAATAATTTTCCTTATTAAATTTGTATTTTACATAATTTTTTGTATTTATTTTTTATTTTAAATAATTTTTCCTAATTTATTATGTATTTTAAATAATTTTTGTGAAATTTTTACGTATTTTAGGTATTTTTTACGTATTTTTACGTATTTCTTACGTATTTTAGATTATTTTACAGTATATATATATTTATTTGTATTTTACAATATCAAAACTCGAATTGTCTAACAAGTCCGGTAATTCCATTTTATTTACAAGTGTGTCATTCTATCAGTTACATGTTTTCTCTATTATTGGCAAACTTGTAATTATAATGAAAGTTAAGGATAGTTTGGTAATTGACCCGACCCGCACTTACAACTGCGGTTTCATCTTGTTCCATCGAGTTCACAATATTTACAAGTTAGCCATTACTTACGGTTTATTAAGGTTTTTCAAGCAATGGCGTACTTGTAAATACGTGACAACCCTACTGCATTTTAGTCATTTCCCTTTAACTAACAAATTTAATACGTTCACTTACCTCTCTCCGAGTCTTCTGCCTCTCGACACAGCGATAGAAAATTTAAGGATACTAATCTCCGCGGCCTCTTCTTCCAGCGGCGACCCTCCTCGGCGTCTTCTTCCGGCGGCGAGCTCTGTCTCGAGGCGGCGTCTTCTCCTCGCGGCGAGATCTCCTCGAGAATCAGCGACACTCCAGCACAGCGGCTTCGATTTCGACACAGCGGCGAGATCGCCTCGTCGTGAATCAGCGGTTTCGACTCTTGGCTGCCTCGTCGATTGCTTCGACTCGGCACAGCGGCACAGCTCCGATGGCAACGATGCAAAGGGGTACGAAATTAGGGCTTCTGCTCGGGGTTTCTTCTCGATGAGGTAAGCATCTGCATCTCCCCTCCCCTCTTTCCTTTTATAATGGAATGAACCCCCTGATTGCACAATAACCCACCCCGTGAATGAACATGCAATGTGTGTTGTTCATTCACGGGGATGTCTTCTGTAGGGAGATTCACTAGGTTTTAGACTTTAGTGTTAGGGTTTAGGGTTAGGGGGTACTGTTAATTCACGGGATGTCGCTAGGGTTTAGTGTTAGGGTTTAGGGGTTGTCTTCTTCCCCTTGTTTCTTTCTTCCTGTTCTTCTTTTTTACATGTTCGGCCAGTTTCTTCCCGTTCTTCTTCCTGTTCTTCTTGTTTTTTAACTTTTTCTGACCGAAACTCAATGGTTTCGGCCAGTTTCGCCCGAAACTGGGCGAAACTGGCCGAAACCATTGAGTTTCGGCCGATACCGAGTTGGATGATGCGGTTTCGGACCGGTATGGGGCGGTACCGGTCCGAAACGCCCGAAACCCCTAGGTATCGGACGATACCTCATACCTTGGTTTGAACAAAAGATTTAGGGATTTTGATCGGAAATTTGGGGAACATTTAGGGAAAACCGGATAAAATATGGTTTCTTTGCTTCTCACTAAAGGTTCTGAGGCTTCTCACCAAGGAGTTGGACCTTCCTCAGGTTCGGGAAAAATTTTCCATTGATTAATTCTTTCATTGATTAAAAATAAAACAGTCTAAGGCCTTGTATAGGCTTACAACCCAATACTATCTCCTCTCCCAATCGTTGTGGGACTAAAACTTTAAAATATTAAAAACTCCCAAAAAATAAAAATAAGACTTCAAATAACTAAAAGACTCAAACTCTTTACCTATTTAAAACCCAAAATAAAATAAAAATAAAAATAAAAAATAAAAAGAAGTTGGACTCAATTGTGGATCCCGATCACTCACGGCCTCAGTCTCAACCATAACCTTAGCCTTCTCCTCTAGATACTAATGCACATTATAAGGCTGTGTCGCTCCAATAGACCTTATATCAATAGCCACATGTCAAAGATGTGATATGGCAATAGCCAGTGAAGAGACCACCTCATTTCTTAGAATCTGTCTACGTACCCGAGAGAACAAAGATGCATCCAAACCTAAAAAACTTAGCTACCAACATTTCATCTTAGTATTGCTGAAGAATCTTGCGATTTAGAATAGGCCGATATATATCCAACTCATCAGCTATCTCTTTCAGCTTCGCATATTAATCTGATATAGGTTTCCCGTCCTGCATCAGAAAAAACATCTTATATAGATGAGTTATACAAGAGATATTCCTCTCATTAGAGTACATCTCCTTTAAGGTTTCTTACATCATAGCAATTTTCAAAACCAATATTCAAAAACATGATGCATCCACTTTCTCTTCCATGTTAGTGACTAGCCAAGTCTTTACACAAGTATCTGCAACCGACTAGTCGTCATATCCAGTTACTGTGAAATCAGGTGGATCCTCCATAACATGCTTTTTTCTTTCGGGACACTACAAACATAGAAAATGACTTTATAACATGTCCTTTATAAAAATAGTTAGCATTATTCAGTTTGATGATTGTTATTGTAAAGGGCATAAAATGCAAATTCTCAATAATGGAGCGTAGTTTCCTCTTCATTGAGCAGTGTTAAATATCGGATATCAGGATCGTATCAGATGATTGATTTTCATATCGGATATCATATATCGGGTGATATATCGAAGATACGCGTCAATGTCGGGTGGCTTATATCAGACACTATAAATATACTTATCTTAAAACCTAATGAGTAGTTCTGACCTCTTAAATATTCATATTTGATTCTATCATAAATAGTAGTCATTGGCAACATATAACATCTTAGATGTACATCTTAAACGATACAATGATTACATAACATTATAAAACAAGAAGATCAAAACAATAAGACATATATCACTGGGTTATAAGAATGAACTCTCCAATTTCTGATAAAAGATGTGTCGTTATCTACTTTCATATCACTGGTTAGTATCTTCACATGAGACAACTTCCACCATGGACAAGACAATTAAACCTGAGTAAAATATTTAAACTAACATGTAGATATTATTTATCCTTTATAAAAGTAAATTTTGGAATTGAACATAACTGTTGCATTATTCTTTTCAGACTAAATGTGTTTCTTTCTAAAAACTGAAATTTTTTCATTTTTTGTTTTTGGTAATAATATTTTTATGTCTGATTATACCTAATCTCCTTGTCAAATCCATCTCTAAACTAACAATTTCATATCCTTGCTTGCTCAACACAACTCTTTTTGCTTGCAAATTAGTATTATACGAAGCAAAACTTGGTCAATTTCTTGAGCTAATCATGTATAATTATGATAATTTGAATAAGCATTAGCAAACATCAGTAGAAGAAAAAGTAATGGCAGAAGCAGTAGCAAAATCAAGCTACAACCAAAAAGAAGTGGCAGCAGCAACAACAAATGCATAATGAGTAGTATGGCAGCAACAGTAACAAACACACAAGAAAAAGAAGTGACATCAACGATTACAGAATCAACATAAAACAGAAGAAGTGACCGTAGTGGTAAAATCATCGACAAAAGAAGAAAAATATGTCACATTAACAATAGTAGTAGCAACGAAACCGTAGTAGAAGCAATGACATACAGATGGTTACAAATCAAAATCAAAGCAAAAATATGGGGACTAAACAATTAAAAATAAAAAACATACACGATCATTGTAGTTAAAGGGAATTTTGATCAAAATTTGTAATCGATCTCCTTTCAATTAACCAATCCTAAGAACCATATTTTCCTTCCTCATCTTCCCTCTCTTTCCCTCAAATTGAGTTGCAAATTTAAGTTTTTAGCTGAGGCTGCAACATGTGAAGAGTTACGACCAAAGTTAATTGGGTTTGGGTTGATTTTGATCCTAAACCGATTGAAACATTAAAAATAAACCATATCGGTCAATATGGGATCCATTTTTAAAAATTGAAATCATACCACATCTCGTATATAGTTTGGGGGTCAATACAAAGATATCGGCCCATATTTAAATCAATGTTATTGGGAGCTTAGTTTATGTGAACGACATTACCTTAGACTCAGAAGATATAATAGCAAAGATATAATAGCAACAGTAGACAAGTAGATAAGCAGAAGAAGATAGTCATTAATCAGACATCTGCAACAACATAAGTAACCAGACTAGAATGGAACATCAGAACAGTAACCAGATTATGTAGCAAGACCGATAGATAGATAGTAGCATTAGCAGTAGCTAGATAGAAATTAAGCATGCCACATAGTCAGACAGACAGAATTATCCAGACTGGTAAAAAGCCAAGTAGCCAGATTAAGTAACAAGATTAATCGACAAATAGTAATCAAATGTCATGCTGGTACCTGAAATAAAATCAAACATGAGAATTTTTTAACAGTAACCTTTTTTTAACTGTACCTAAAATTGGTCACAATAAGCTACATGGCTCTCATCAGATCAGATCAATCCAATCAGAGAAGATGTGGCAGAAAGGCAAAAGGTCCACGACGAGAATGCAAAAATGCAGAGATGGCAATGGGAAGAAGGCAGTAACGTCATCAAGGAGGCGGGCGATAAAGATTCAAGGAGGCAAGAAGGTTGACATGAAGGCATGATGAGTAACTTGGGAATGCAGTGAAGTCGACAGGCACTCGAAAAGGCAGCAAAGTTGAAAAGAACGATGACATGTCATCGGCGATGGCGGCATACGGTGCTGATGAGAGCAGGGTGACAACACAGCTGACGATGACGAGATGCAGGCCCGGTGACAACGATGAAATCCAGATCATGTTGATATCCTGATCTGAAAGAAAACCAGACATCTCAGATCTGAAATCTTCCAGCTTCAGGTTGATGACATAGCTTCAGGCTGATGATGGCGCGAGGGAAGAAGAGAGGAAACGACAGCTGATGACAAGTGGTTCTGGTTGAGGAGGCATGAAGAATTGGGGTTAAGGTTAGATTAATGATGATATTTTTGTTAAATTAGTGGTTTTGGTTGAGGAGACAGGAAGAATTGGGGTTAAGGTTAGATTAATGATGATATTTTTGTTAAATTAGTGAGAGGAAGTGGCGACTGCTCTAATGCCATGTAGACATCAGAGAATAAGATATTTGGAGAAAACCATGGTACAGAGTATATTCTCACCTCACATGTACTATTCATATATATAGAAAATTAAATGGGTTTTGGCCAACATACATAAGACCAAATACAACCAATAATACTCTAATTCTGACACTAACAAATCTGAGTGTTCAAATTTCAAAATCAAGTAGTCACTATATGTTGCTATATAGCCATTGATTGGGACTGCTTGGTATTCAAATCATTCCACTATCTTAACAGTTCTCTTTATCTTGCTGGTTGGCCCCAACTTCAGGGCCTTATAAATTTAACGATTCACAAGCTAAATCTCCTCCTTGCTGAGATACAAAAATCGCGGAAGCTGTATTTTCAAGGCCATGCTCCTTGCTTGATTTACCAGCGCATCAGCCTACTAACACTAGCATTTCTTAGCAGCACTACATGTAACTGTTTTGTTTTCTCAGCAAGCTTCCTTATACTCGCTTTGCTTGTTGCAAAGCCTGGAACTCATCCCGACATATCTTAAATGTACTACACGCCTTGGTCATCACTACATCACCATATAAAAACAAACGTTTGCCTTTCAGATAACCACGCTTCCATAAGCTCTATCTGTGCCGTGTATTCAACCCCATATAGGCTTCTTACATTTATTATCTTGATGTTAGTAATATAAAATCTACATATATTCTAGTTCCAGCTATAGTTCTTACGACAAGTCTCTTAATTGTTTAATCTTCTGAAGTAAGAATTGATCATGCCTTTTTTCTATGTAAACTATAAAAAGATACCTCAAAATTTAGGCAAGAACTGAGTAAACAAATCGTCAAACTTCTACTGTTGAGTAAACATATGAACGTCTTTCATCGCACCTATGCCATCATGATGACAGTGCATGGAGTAGAACTTTTCCCATCAAACCTATGCATTTCTAAAATGACAATGACAGTGCACTCAGACATGCTTACATGCTTACGTGATACGATCACATACGAGCGATAGCAGCAAAAGTAGAGTCAAGGAGCAATGGCGACAAACCCCTTAGAGGGGATTGGCAATTCTCTAATTTCATGGCAGTGACAGTTCTGTCCTGTAATTAGAGGACAATGGCAGTTGTATAATTTCAGGGCAGTGGCAGCTCTATAATTAAAAGGCGACTACTCAGTAGTTTTGTAATTTTGAATACCCCTATGCCAGGGACAGTTTGGTAATTTCGAGGCAACTGATCATTAGAGAAGGATTTATTGTAAATAGGAGGTGAGAGATCCTGAGGGGATTATGAAGAGAATTGTGAAAGAATTATAGTTGTTATCTAGATTAGATTAGTTTAGTCCTAGGTTTAATTGGGAGAGTGATCGTTCTCTCAAATTGAGTCCAAAACCTTGTAGTTCCATGAGTTATCAAATAAAAATCCTATTTTTACCCAAACTCCTTTCGCAAATCCATCTCCAATCTTATCAAAGTGGTATCAGAGTGATCGATCATGATGGCAACGAGAAAGTTGATGTTTTGACAAAGAAATTGGAATGCAAGGTGGAGATCCTCAACGAACATCGCATGATCGAGGAAAGATTGACAACGATGGAATCTACGTTGAAACAACTATTGGAGATGAATAGCTGCCAACTACTGGAGATGAAGAGCCAAATACCATTCGTGGTGGTGGCTACTGAGACGGATCCGAGCAAAGGTGACGACGACGAAGGCGACACGGTGACAGAAAGCGTCAACATTAATGGAATAGTCGTCATTATTGAGATCAACCACCACAGAGATGTGCGAGATCCATGCACGGGGAGGGAGAACCAACCACAACCCCTTGGTGTGCGACGACACTTGGGCGCATGATGTTGGGGGCCTGGAGGCCACCCACCACCCCACGGTGGCCCACCAACCTCCGACAGGGGCAGGCAACCCCACGGAAGGCACCCAAGGCCTCGTGCGTTGCTGTGAGGGATCAGAAGGGGCACGTTGGGCCCTAAGGGGGCGACAAGCCTTGCGGCAATGCAGGGGCCCGCTAGGCCCCCACAAGGAGGAGGCGGCCCTTAGGGACAACGAAGGAGGGTTTGTGGTGGCCTGGGGGTAGCCAACTGGGGTGGCGGCCTCTTTTATGGCATCGACGACAGTGGTAGATGCTTCCAAAGCGTCGATAAGGACGGGAGAGACCCGGATTGTTTTGACGATGATAGGAGAGAATGATCACCTTCATTTGGAGTAAAAAAGACAAGGTGGGGCCATTCAGCAACGGCAAAAGGAGCACAGTTCAATAACAATTTTTCGAAATCCCACCTTGAGGACATTGTGTCTTTTTAGGAGTAATAATACGATCACATATGAACAGCAACGGCAAAAGGAAAGCCAAGGAGCGACAGTAAAACCCTAGAGGGGAGGGACAGTTCTGTAATTTTAGGTAATTTTAGGGCAGTCACTGTAATTTTAGGGCAGTGTCAGTTCTGTAATTTCAGATTGGTGGCTCAATGACAGTTTTGTAATTTCAAAAAAACCCTAGGTTAGAGGCAATTTGATAATTTCATGATGATGGCTCATTAGAGAGTGATTTATTATAAATAGGAGGGGCGAGATCTTGAGGGGGATTACGAACAGAATTGTGAAAGAATAATAATCGTTATCTAGATTAGATTTAGTTTAGCCTTACGTTTAATTGGGAGAGTTGTCCTCTCGAATTGAGGCAAACCCTTGTGGTTCCACGTGTTATCAAATAAAAATCCTATTTTTTGTCCTAATTCCTTTCTCAAATCCATCCACAATCCTATCATTAAGCTTTCATAAAAAACAGACCATTTGAAATGTGTATTGTTGCCTCATATCACAAACAACCAGAGGTGTAAATATTTGAAATATTTATATGCACTCGATTTCCACTTGATATTAAGGTGGCATCTAAGGAAGCTTCCTCAAGTGGCGGTCAAAAAGTTCACTGTACACTCCCCTTTTGGACAGGCACCATTCAATTGATCGTGATGACTTAAACCACAAGTACACCAAAAATTTCATGTTCTACATGCTCTTCGCCTGGAGATTTAGGCAGTGACAAAAAAAGGTTTTGTTATTGAAAAGCCGTTGAAATTTCAACCACTCACTGCAATGGCAATGACGGCAAAAGACAAGATTTTTGGAGCACTTGTGTTTTATAACATGGAGATCAATATGGAGATGCAGATCATTTAATAGAAGAGTGGATCAACCAAAGGAAGTGTGAAGATTGGCCTTTCCGGTCACCACATGAGGAAATTTCCTCAAATGCCAATTGATACCATTAATCTTAATAATATATCATAACTTTAGTTTTTAGAGCTGAAAAAACTTGACAAACTCAATCAGCAATTTATTTTAATATTGTAAGTTTCAATGAATTTACATGAAAGCTCTTGCTATTTCAAAATAAAAATTGTTTAGTTCTATTGTGGTCATAAATCATGTCTATTCTCATATTTACATATGGATAAATAGGCCAAAGGAATAAATTTTATTTTGGTTGGAAGATAGAACTTCATTAAATATGGGCAACGTATTAGACACAAGGTCAAATGAATACTTGGATGCCAAATTGATGCGGAACGGAAGGGGAAAAGATGTGGTGGGAAAATTGGGGAAGAATTAATTTAGGATTTGACAAGACTTTAAGCTTCACACCTTGGGAATCTAACAATTACAATTATTGATTCCAATGTTTCGCACATGAAGCTTTTTCGAACATCACGTCCATGCAACAAAGCCAACTCTCGCATTTCTCATGCTTAAGATTTAAGTGGATGTAAATAAAAATTTACAAAGTAAATTTTTATTCGATCTCTCGACTCAGTAATTAAAAAATTGAATCCAAAGCCATACACACACATAAAAAAGAAAGATTAATTTGATTCGAATTTAAATTCCTGAATTGACTCAAATAAAAACTTTTAAATAATAAAAATGTTCACTAGAACAGAAAATTCAACAGACTCAACTTTCTTAAGAAAAGAAAACTCTAAAAGACTCAAATGTCTTTCTTAAAGGACTCAAATTACTTAATCTAAGGACTCAAATAAACTCAAATAATAAATTCTAAAAAAGACTCAAATAGTATAGTTTTAATTTCAATCCAATTTGGATTCCTATCAGTCTTCCCTGTTTTGAAAAATTCCCTGCTTGGTGGATGGTAGTTAGTGCAATCTGGTAGAAGTTAACAGTTTTTTATAGTTGGATAATACTTGGTCTCGATCTTTAAAATGCACTGACGGGTATCTTTTGATGAATATACCGAAATCGCAAATGATATGAAGGCATGTAAAATCTATTTATTGATCAGATGTGGAGGATCTAAGATGACAAACTCAATGTACTTAATTACTTCAAAACTTCAAATATCTCAAAGCTAAGTGCTGGAATATGATTAATATATGGCTCAAACTTTCCATCTAACTGTAGATATTGTTGAGTATTGACTTCTCCCTACTTAGTTTAGATGACGAGCAAACATAAATACTTGTGACTAATCCCCTCCATGCAGTTAATTCATTGTCTAATCAAATAATGAAGATCAAATTGCAATGAATGACAATCAAAGCTCAATCAAAGCTGAAAGAGACGGTTGGGTGATCAAGATAAAGAATGAAGCTTCAAAGACTTCAACATCATTCAAGAGAAAGAAGAGAAGCAAAAACACAATGTAAATATTTTGTTCTTTCAGTTTATTTCTCATTAGAATGTAGCCTTGAAGTAGAATTAGCTTGGAGCACTCACACATCACTCAATCTATCCTAGGAATCCATTAGAACTCATTTTCTAGTACTCAATTTCTAAATTCCCTAGCATGTGCATTTTAGTTGATCAACCGGTGACTGCTGAACGTTTGGCAGGCGCATGTCTACATACAGTCGCATGTGATTTGTTCAACAGTCGTCTGTAATGCACAAGTTTTTCATATGATACTTTGGGTTTTCAGTATTCAATTCCAACACGTGACTTCTGTACAAAGTACATATGCCTGTGACTTGTTAGTCGCATGTATCATCTTGTCCAAAGATTCCAAATTTGTCAACTTTCACACTTGTGCTTTCAGGCGTTGTATGTTGCTTTTACAGGAGCTTGCCCATGGCACAGGCGCATGTCTCTACCGCTATAGTTGCATGTCCATCACTTTGCCCAGAACTCTCATTTTAGCCAGTTTCGCACCTGTGCACACAAGCGCCGAAAGTTACCAAAATCAAGAATTCTGGGTAATCAATGACATGCGACTGATGTGGTATCCACATGCGCCTTTTGCCATAAGCAGGCGACTGTGAAACCAACGTCATGTGCCTGCTTGTTTTCAGGCGCATATCCAACCTTCATCAGTCGCATGTCCTACGTGGTACGTTACCGTTTGAATTCTCACTTACCCTCTGACACAGTGCAACATGCGACTATCGTTCCTTAATCAGTCGCATGTCTTGGCTGTTAAATTAATATGTTGGCGGTTGTAAGACGGATTTTGACGGGGTTTTGGGAAATCTTTTTGGGGCTTTAAGAGAGCTTATAAATAAGCCTTTTACTGTTCCATTGGAGACTTCTTGGAACCCTTAGAACTCTATTGCTTCATCTCTCAAGCTCAGGCTTTCAATCTTTCAAAGCCATCATTCTCTCTTGCTCACCAACCTAGAATCCAAGTTCAAAGCTTCTAGGAATTTGGTAGTGACAAGTGCAATGGTTATTCTCTCTTCTAAGAAGAGATCTCTCGGTTTGTGAGAGTGTTTGCTTGATCCCAAATTGTGGGAATCAAGGTCATCAATCTTATGTATTGATTACACTTATAGGGTTGCTACAAGTGGGTTGAAAGGAAAAATCAAGATAGGGTTTTTGCTTAAGTATTCGGGTGGTATCCCGGGTGGTAGGGACAGAAATACCGGGAACAAGTCGGGTTTGACTTGGGTAATCGGAACCATTGAACATCTTGTGTTTGCTTGTTCAATTTATTGTTTCATATTATTTCCGCATTGTTTGTTGGTTAGGATTTTAATTAGACGTAATTTCCTCGTTAATTTTATAAACACTATTCAACCACCTTCTAATGTTCTTCTCATAGCACAAGGTCCTTACAATTGATATCAGAGCGCAAGGTTAAGCTATGTCATCCACCACCAACATCCACATCCTTCCTACAACAATCATGATCGAGATGGTGCGTCATCGGTCTTTGAAGGCCAATATACGGTTCGTCCGATGTGCTTCAATGGCACAAATTTCGGCTATTGGAAGTGCCGGATGAAGACGTTCCTTTGGAGTGCTTCTCTATGAAGAATCCTCCACAATGAATATGTAGTGCCTACGAAAGAGGACTACGACAAATGGAAACCCGCCGAGAAGTCCGCATAGGTGAACAAACGCCAAAGCAATGAACGATCTTCATTGTGCTTTGGAGCCTGATGAGTTCAATAAGATATGCATATGTAAGAGTGCACATCAAATTTGGAATCATCGTATTATTACTCATGAAGGGACCAACAAGGTAAACTTGTCGAAGTTATATTTTGTCGTGCAAAACTACGACATTTTCAAATGCAGGAAGATGAGAATATTGCTTCGATGTATGCTCGCTTCACCGACATCACCAATGAGTTTGAAGCTCTTGGAAAGACATACACTCAACAAGAGAATGTGAGGAAGATCATCATCATGTATATGACCTCGAAATGGGAAAGAAGAACAATAACGATTGAAGAGGTCAATGACATGCAAAGCTACACCGTGGTGAACCTCATCGGTACACTCATGTCATACGAAGTGAGAAGGAAAAATCGCTTGAAGACAAGGGGAATGATGAAGCCAACGGAGGCAAAGAAGAAAGCAATAGCATTCAAAGCTACTTCTTTATCCTCTAAAAGTGACGAGTCTGATGACGAGATGGATTTGGAATCCATGGCGCTCATGGCGAAAAAGTTCCAACGCTTCTTCAGCAAAGGTAAATTTCTTTCTAAATCTAAATTTGATTCCACTAACTCTTCTACTCTTTATTATAAGTGCACCAAACCAGGGCATATCAAGAAGGATTGTCCAATGCTAAAGAACAAGGAGAAGTGGAAAGCTCCAAAATACAATAAGTCCGACAAGTACAAGAAGTACAAGAAGAAAGAACTTCTAGGCACTTTCGATGACTGGAGCAAAGATTCATCAAGTGAATCCGGGGATGAGAAGGGTGAGAGTGCACACATGTGTTTCATGGCACGTGAGGATACACCCTCCGATGGGAGCTACAGTGAGAGTAAAGAACCCGAGGTAACTATGGATGAACTTAGAATCGCTAATGAAAAATTATTTTCTAAATACCAAAATCTTATGCTTAAATATATAAAGTCTTAGGAGATAAATGCTAGTAAATCATGCATGCCACCCATCAACAACAATGACACCATTGTTGAATCACTAACCCTTGAGAAAGCTACTTTGCTTACTCAAAATGGGTCATTGAGAAATGAGGTTGAATCCCCCAAATCTCAGTTGGATCATGTATCCATTGTGGATTGCAATGATCGTAAGATTCAAAATCTTTAATCTCAAAATACAAGTTTAGGTATTGAGAATGAAACTTTCAAAACCCAAGTGCACTAGCTCAACACACGTGTGCCCACCTTGGACACCACCATTTCTTCTCTTGAGAAGAAATATGAGCTCATTTCCTCCGATGTTGAAAGATTTAACAAAGGGAAAAGAAAATTGGATGATTTGCTCTCGAATCAACTACCGGCCAACCACTGTGTTAGACTTGGTTATTCAAAGGCAAGTGCATCCAATGCACGCACCACCTATAGTGGTATCACTATAGAATTTGTGAGGCCAACCTCCGATGCATCCACAAGTGGTGATCAGAACACATTGAGTAGCAAAACTACCAAGAATGTCACCACTTCTCACACTCCCTCTTTTGCAAAGAAACCCACCAATGGTGGAAATCAAAAGAAGGGACATGCTTTCATGTAGGAACACTCCTATTTCACATGTGAACAAGTATGATGATTTTTATGCACCACACTCATAGACACGTGCAAACCAACACGAGATATACCCATGCACGTGCTCCTCCGCATACATATGCTCATACACCTCATCCACATATGTATGCTCATCCATATGAACCACATCACATGCATGCTCCTTATGTTTCTCATGACCATTATTTGTCTCATGCATATCCTCCACCATTCTCATATGCTAGATCACTTCCTTATAGGCCAAATGCACCACATAGAAACCAACCACATGTGCATGCAACTAAGAAAGGACTCCCAAAACATACACTATTTGGAGTCCTAAATACACTAGCATACATGATAGGAATGCATATGTAAAATCATATTTTAAGAATGTGGTTAATTGTGATGATTATGTTGGGAAGCCAAAGTCCACATGGACTTGGTTTTCAAAGGGCTAATCCCCTTGGACCCAACAAGCTTGGATACCATAAGCTTATGGTAAATTATGTAGGAAGCCAAGAAAAAGAAAATGAGCAAGAAATGCAAAATGAGCTCTAAAAAGAAAGGATGGATACTCGATAGTGGTTGCTCCAAGCATATAATGGGAGATCCCTCTTTGCTTTCTAAAGTGATCCGCATCAAGAACAGTGCAATGGTGAACTTTAGAGGCGATGAAAAGGTAACCATCATTGGAGTATGTAAAGTCGGTAATCCATCTAAACCTTTAATTGAAAATGTATATCTTGCAGATAGCTTAAATCAAAACCTCATTTTCATAAGTC
Organism: Scilla litardierei; assembly: GCA_030789695.1. NCBI lineage: Eukaryota > Viridiplantae > Streptophyta > Magnoliopsida > Asparagales > Asparagaceae > Scilla > Scilla litardierei. The sequence continues at coordinate 255,665,045 of CM061133.1, forward strand.
AACTTTGTGACAAAGATTACAAGGTTAATTTTGGAGAGGGTATGTGAAATTATTGATGATAAACCTAGTGTGTTATTTTCCGACACACGCCATAAAGATATTTATATCTTAAGCATGCCACAATCTATAGATTATTGCTTAGTAGCACACATGAATGAACAACTTTTATGGCATCGTCGTTTTGGACAAGTTCATTTTAAACATCTTTATAAATTGTCTAAGCATGATTTAGTTAAAGGATTTCCAAAAAAAATCTTTTTTAATAAGAAAAGTTTTTGTGATTCTTGTCAACGTGGCAAACTCTGTAAATCGTCATTTAAACTTAAAGAAGTCATTACTTCTAAGAGGCCCCTAGAACTTCTTCATTTAGATTTATTTGGGTCTACTAGAGTTGCATCTTTAGGAAATGCACATTATGAATTAGTCATTGTTGATGACTTTTCTAAATTTACATGTGTATATTTTCTATCTAATAAAAACGAAGCTTTTGAAGAATTTACTAAAGTTGCGAAGAAAACTCAAAATCTCTTAGGAACCACCATTATACTATTAGTAGTGATCATGGAGGTGAATTTGAGAATGAGCTTTTCTCTAAGTTTTGTGATGAACACGGAACAACTTAATTTTTCATTTTCTCGCGCATAACCACAAAATGGTGTTGTTGAGAGAATGAATATGACACTTATTAAGTGTGCACGCATAATACTCCATGATAGTCATCCTGGACTTCAATTTTGGACGGAGGCAGTGCACACGACATGTTATGTGCTCAAAAGGATCCTAGTGAAGCCACGTACGAACAAAACTTGTTTAGAACTATTTTACGATAAAAAGCTTCAAGTAAAATATTTTCGGGTTTTCGGTTCAAAATGTTTTATTAAGAACATGTATGGTAAATCTTGATAAATTTGATCCAAGATCCGATGAAGTGATCTTTGTTGAATATTCCACAAGTAGCAAAGCCTACCAGATATACAACAAGAACACTTCAACGGTTGAGGAATCGCTTCACGTTCCTTTTAATGAAGATTTTAATTTGCCTCATGTTGATGATAGTTTAGATGTTTTATGTGATTCTATTAATGATGTTAAACTTGATGATGTTATTGTGACTAACAATACTAATGAAGATGTTGATATTGTTCCTAGTGATCCAGGTGTATCCAAAGCTTATACAACCATTCGAAACCACCCACATGACCAAATTATTGGAGATATTGGAGTGGGTGTCTGGACAAGGTCAAGGTTTGATGAATGCTCTCATTGCGCCTTTGTCTCCATTATTGAGCCAAAGAACATACAAAAAGCATGTGAAGAGCTCTTGGATCGTGGCAATGGAAAAGGAACACATTCAATTCGAAAGGAATGAAGTTTGGGAGCTAGTCACTCTACCAAGCGGACATCAAGTCATTGGGACTAAATGGATTTTCAAAAACAAGATGGACGAGAACGAAGTCGTCACAAAAAACAAAACAAGGTTAGTGGCTCAAGGCTACCGGAAAGAAGAATGTATTGATTTCAAAAAATCTTTTGCTCCGATAGCTAGATTAGAAGCTATTAGATTATTATTGTCTTTTGCATCTCATAAAAATTTCAAATTATTTCAAATGGATGTTAAAAGTGCATTTTTAAATGGTATTGCTAATGAAAACGTTTATGTTTCTCAACCTCCCGAATTTATACATGAAAAATTTCCAAACCATATTTTTAAATTTAAGAAAGCTTTATATGGATTGAGACAAGCTCATAGAGCTTGGTATGAACACCTTAAAAACTTTCTTTTGGATTTGGGATTTAAAATGGGTGAAATTGATTCAACACTTTTTACCAAATACTATGAAAATGACATTCTTCTTATTCAAGTTTATGTTGAAGACATTATTTTGGATCTATTAACTATGATCTTTGCCAAGAATTTTCTAAGTCCATGAAGGATGAATTTGAGATGAGCCACATGAGTGAGCTCAACTATTTTCTAGGACTTCAAATGCGGCAATTGAAGGATGGCATCTTCATACATCAAACCAAGTACACCGGGGAGTTAATCAAATGATTCGGGATGGAATTGTTTTCTAGCAAAAGAACTCCCATGAGCACAATTACACATCTACACTAAGAAGAAAACAAGAAAGATGTAAACATTCGTCTATATCGAGGTATGATTGGTAGCTTACTTTATCTTAACTGCTAGTAGGCAAACAATCACCCGATATCATGCTGAGCCTTTTTTGTTTGTTTATGTGCTAGATATCAATCGTAACAACCTAAGAAATCACATTTGATGTGCGATATCAATTTAAACGAATATTTCGTTATCTCAATCAAACACTATATTATGGATTACTTTATCCTAAATCTAGCACAATTGAGTTAATCTTATATAGTGATGCCGATTTTGCTGGATGCAAATCCGATAGGAAGAGTATTAGTGACACTTGCCATTTCTAGGAAATTCTCTTATCTCTTGATTTTTCAAGAAGCAAAATTCTGTATCATTGTACATGACTGAAGCGGAATATTGTCGCGGGTCTTGCATGTGCACAAGTTCTTTGGATGAGACACGCTCTTAAAGACTATGGTTGTAATTGTGATACTTGCCCTATCATGGTTGATAACCAAAGTGCAATTTGTCTTCCCAAAAATCCGGTACATCACTCCCGTACCAAACACATAGATGTGAGACATCATTTTATTAATGATCATGTAGCTAAGAAGAACATCATTCTAGAGTACATTGAAACCCAAAAACAAATCGCCGATATCTTCACAAAACCTCTAAAAGAAGATTCATTTGTGAGGTTGCGTGGAGAATTAGGGCTTCATTTTCATATAGTATACCATGTTTTTGAGTTCATATGATCATTTTCATATTATATATCAAATGTGTCTATTTTCTACATATGTTTTCTATGAGATTTCTTGGAGAATTTTGTGAATTTATGATTATGTTGATGACCTTCATATGAGTATTAGTGTATATGATTATGAATGGTATTTGATGTGATTAGAGTATATAGTGTATAGGTTTTAGGGTGAGAGATCTCATATATCTCATTTTGCCTCATTCCTGGATTTGAGAACCAGGGCAGGCGCCTGCCCAAACTGTAGATGATTCTCTATTTTTCGCAACTCTCAGCTAGGCGGCTGATGTACATTTTTCAGGTGCCTGGTTGAATTCTAGGCGACTAAAATTTTGTTGTCAGGCACTTGCTGTAGCTTTTGAGAATTGAGCCTTCAAAACATCACTCTGTTAAATTTCATACATGCCCCTGTAGGTCATTTCACAGGACAGGGACATGCGGCTGTGATTTCTTCTACAGGCGCAAGTGCTTCTGCTAAGCCATTTTTTATTCAAGGCTTGACAGGCAGCTGCACTTTGTGCATCAGTCACCTGTCTGAGCTGGTTGGCGGGTCGGTAACTTAATCTCAGCCGTTCATTCTTGATCCAATGGCCCAAATCATTTAGAAGCTTCCCTTTTATACATCGATTCAACCTCCATTCTCTCTCCTCCGATTCAAATTCCCGCATCAGTTGAGAGATTTCGAGAGCCCATTCTTATCATTCCGCCGACGGTCAATTGCTCCGACCGTCGTTTTCGTCTTCCTGTTGTCTCCTCCAGCCAGCCATCTCCTCCTCCCTCCATCTAGGTATTGATTTCTACTCGTTTCTCAGTCAATCAAGCCCTAAAACTAGGTTCTCTTTCAATTTCTTTACATGGCTCCCAAATCTAGTTCATCTAAGCCTTTATCCCTTAAGAAACCAAGAGAGAAGTTAGGGTCCCCAAAGTTGCTCCTACCAAAGCCCGCACCAAGAAAGCTAAGCCACCCTCTCCTTCTCAATCTTTGTCAGACTCTGATGATTCTTGGGCTAGTGAGGAGATTCCTCTAAAGCGTAGGCGCAAGCAACCTGATGTAGCACATACTCAAACTGCTCATGTTTCTCAACCCCTAGCTATTCTTCCAGCTGAACCCAAGCTCGTACTGAAATTCCTCACACTCGGGCCGAACCATCAAATCATGAACATCAAGCCCAAGATCAGCCTGAAACCAATCCTCCATCTGTTTCAGCCACTCTCCCAACCTGTCGTGACAACAAGTGTATGGGAAAAATACAATGCTCTTATTAATGTCAAACTTTTAAAGGAGCGTTTCATTGTGTATTCAGCTTTTCAGGCTAAAAACTCTTTCAGTTCATGACCACGACCGAGCTTGTTGACCTATTTCGTTACTCATCCTAAGAGTCACCCAAATCATACCTCATGCTCGTCAAACGCTTTTATGCTAACCACATTCTTGGTGAGTAGAACGAATCTAGGATTCTTGATACGGTAGTTTAGTGGACGTCTATCAAGCTTGACCCCAAGCTTTTAGGATCCATCCTTAGTATTCCTTCTTCCGGATCCCTTCCTGACATTAGCATATCCTCAATTTCTGATCTTGATCAGGTCATCCACCAAGACATGTTCAAAGTCATCCCTCCTATTCTCACCTCTGGGGTGAAGACTTCCAAGTTTTCCAAACGTGGGTGGGCAGTCCACCACGTTGTCAAATCTAACATCCTTCCGAAATCAGGATCTTAAGATCAGCCTTCCCATGACATCTTGAAATGCATGTATGCCATCTTTTCTGGCATGGATGTAAACTGTGTTGTCATCCTTGATAGGATGGACCATGTTGAGATCACTCCTACCATATCTCACCTTCCATACGGCTGTATTCTGACCCGTGTCTTTAGGCATTTCAAGATTAATCTTGCCTCTTTTGAGTCTGTTCCTTTGGGTCTCCTCTTGGATGAGTCTACAAAGCTGAAGTCTTTTTCAGCTCTGCAGATTGCAACCAAGAAGAGGCTAGCTGCTTCTGAGCCTTCATCGCCTGCACCTCCTGCTGATACCACCATTCCTTTTGTTGATCGTACCATTCCTTCAGCCTCTTCAGCTCCATCACCTATTGATCCCTTCTTTATCCAGTTGGATAAGATTGTGACCCTTTTGGATCAGAAGATGCATGTGTTCCTAGAGATGCTCAGCACTTCCTTTGAGCATCAGGGATTACGTTGCATGCTTCCCTCCAGTCCTTACTGCATCCATCTGAGCCTATCTCATCTGCTGATGCTCCTCCTGGTGATGATGCGCAGGCTCCTCCAGCTGATGTCACCCAGGCTCCTCTTACTAATGATATTTCATCCACTGCTGCTGAGCCTGCTGAGACTTAGGTCATCACTCCATCAGTCGAGACTTCTGCTGCTGATGTTGCTTCTACTTCGGAGTTGGAGACTTAGGGCTTCCATGTTGAGATGAGAGCTCACAATGCTTCTCCCACCATCGTCCAGTTGGATCCTTGATGCATATCAAAGATATCTCACCCTAGGACTTATTTTTGTAAGGGTTTGAGAGTATAGGCGTTGATATTGTCATGGTTCAAGGTTTCGCCCGATACCTATCGGTATCGGGTGTTTCGTCCCGGTTTCGGCCCTAACCGGGACGAAACCGACCTGGGTGTTTCGGTTTCGGACGGAACGTTGCCGTTCCGGCCGGTTTCGGCCGAAACCGGCCGGAACGGCAACGTTCCGGCCGATACTCACGAAGAAAAAGAAAAAGAATGGAGATAGAGAAGAGGAATCAAGAAAAGAATCTGTGCAAAATCTTTTAAAAAAATCTGAAAAAAAGAGAAGAAGAAGAGGAGAAAGATGAAAGAAGGACTTACGGCCTAGACACCGCCTATGCAAGAGAAAGCCCTAGGCCCTTTATAAACATTCAGGCAAACTTGTAAATAAACGTACTTGTTTAGCAAAATGTGTACGGGACAAGCAGCATCACAAGCCACTAAGTGGCAAACTTGTAAATAAAGTCAATAGGTGTAAGTGTCTAGCAGAATGTGTATATAAAAGTTAACAATTGTAAAGAAAGCAGTCCAACTTGCAAATAATAAATAAATGTAATACATTTATCAAAATGTGTATGTGACTAACAGATCTAAGTCACTAGGCAAACTTGTAAATAAATGTAATACATTTAGCAAAACGAGTATATGTGACTAGCAGCATTAATATGCAAACTTGTAAATAAATGCAATATGTCTAGCAAAATGATTTTTGGAATTTTTAAGGATTTGATATTTAGTTGTAGATAGTATTGGATAGGTATTTAAGTATTTAAAACTACCGATACGGACAAACCGAAACTTACTTCCGAAACCACCGAAACGGACGATACCGATACCGAAACCCAAATTTTTGAAAGACCGAAACCGAAACCGAAACCGAAACCTAAAACCTTGGATATTGTGTGATGATGTACGTTGTTTGGATGTATGGATGATGTTACTTCATGTTTGATGGTGCTTGTATTTTTATTTTTATTTTGTTAATGGTATACTATTAAGGCCAAAAATGACCGAGACAGTTGTCAAGCTGACGTAGGCTCTTGGTGCTGAGACGGAGCCTCGTCAGCAAGAGAAGTTGGACCCTAGGTTAGAAGAACCTGGGTTGAGTGATGGAAGTTGAGGATGGTACGGTTCTCGATCGACCCTTAGACAATCGATGCGTCGATCGTTCGAGATTGGGAAGCTCGGAACGACCCTCGCGAAAAATGGTGGTTCGTCGATCTACACCACAGAGACATGTCGGGTGGTCGGATCTGGGTTCCGACCCAAATCTCATCCGATGCTTAAGTTAGAATGGGAACTTAAGGATGAGAGGAGCTAGGAGCAGCTGAAATCGACCCACGGAGGTTCGCCTCAGATCTGTCGTCGCTAGCTCTATAATGTAAGAAACATCAGCTAAAAGTAGAGCTCTGTCTTAGACCTCGTACCTTCGAATTGGAACCCATTTACCTTTGTCCTTCCGTCCCTTTATAGGTTGTTCCCATTTGATTGTATGTAACCGTCCTACATTAATTCGGACACGATCTTCTTCGAGATTCGGGATAACGACTACCCATTTATTCGGCCACATTAACCTCCCCCTGAATATCAGCGAGAGTCTAACGGTCCGTTGACTTGCGGCTAGGGTCGTTCGGTGGCGAGGGACGAGGCCCTTTCGACTTACGGCCGACGACCATCGTGGGTCGTTCAGTGGCAATGGGCGATCCCTCAGCTTACGGCTGACGACTACGGTCGTTCGAGGGCAAGGGGCGATGCCCCTTCGACTTACGACCGATAACCGTCGTGGGTCGTTCAGTGGCGAGGGGCGATCCCTCGGCTTACGGCTGACGACTACGGTCGTTCGGTGGCGAGAGGCGAGGCCCCTTCGACTTACGACCGAAGACCGTCGTGGGTCATTCAGTGGCGAGGGACGATCCATCGGCTTACAGCTGACGACTAGGTTTAGATATCAAAGAAACAATTAACTTTGCATTCGTCATGAATCAATAAAAGACAGATAGATTTCAATCATTTACCCTCACGGGTACAATCATTGATAATACTACAGCAAGTGCTCAACGTTCCAAGAATGAGGTAGTTTTCTCTCTTCCAATGTAGAGAGCCGGTAGGTGGCAGGACTGAGTACCTCGATCACTGTATAAGGTCCTTCCCACTTTGCAGCGAGCTTTCCTTGCTTGAGAATCTCAGGAGTGAAAGCAACTTTGCGTAGGACCAAGTCACCCACACGGAAGGTACGTCCGCGAACCTTTGAGTCGAAATATCGAGCCATGCGTCCTTTCTGTTCGATGAGGGTCGCCAAAGCTCGTTCGCGGACCTCGTCAACCAGTTGTAGGTTAAGTTCGAGTCCTTCTGAGTTTCTTTCCTCATCGTAGTATTGGAGACGAAGTGGCCGTTCATTTACTTCCACTGGGACAACAGCTTCACATCCGTAAGCCAGAATGAATGGCGTTTCTCTCGTCGAGGCTTTGTGGGTCGTTCGGTCCTACCATAGTATGTCGGGGATTTCTTCTGGCCATGTTCCCTCGAACCCCGTTATTCTCTTTCGAAGAGGTCCAAGAATGCATTTGCTAGCAGCATCTACCAATCCATTAGACTGAGGATGGACAACAGAGGCAAAATGTAGCTTGGTCTTCAGCTCGGAGCAGAAATCTCTGAAGCCTGCACTGTCGAATTGCGTCCCATTGTCCGTCACAATGGATTGTGGAATGCCAAAACTACAGACAATGGATTTCCAGACGAAGCTTCGAGCCTCTTTTCAGGTGATTCGGGACAGGGGCTCTGCCTCGATTCACTTTGGGAAGTAGTCGATCGCCACTATTAGGAATTTCCGTTGCCCACTTGCTTGTTTGAACGGGCCAAGTAGGTCCAAGCCCCAACTTGGCGAAAGATACTGGACTGACGATTGGGATCAGATCGGTTGGTGGGACCAAGTTGATCCTCGAGAATTTTTGGCAAGTCGAGCACCTTCTCACGTACTCGACTGCATCCTTGAACATCGTTGGCCAGAAGTAGCCATGTCTTACGGCCTTCAAGGCTATCCCCTTTTCTCAGCAGTGGTTCTCACAATCGCCCTCATGGATTTCTTGGATCACATAGAGCGCTTTCTACGGGGCTAAGCATTTAAAATAGGGGAAGACGTCATACCTAGTCCATCGTCTTTTGTACAATGAACCATCTAGCAGGACGAATTGGTACGCCTTCTGTTCTAGCTTTCGTGCCTTTACTAGGTCAGTCGGCTTCTCCCGCGTATTCAGGTAACAGATTATGGGATCCATCCAAGTGATTCCTCGGTCGAGGCTTAGCAGCTCCTGATCTAGCCCGCTGGGGTGTGGTGGAGCTGCTCTAGCCCGCTGGGGTGTGGTAGACGTTGTACATATACTGTCCAACCGAGCCCCGCAAGGGATGATGACGCAAGCTTTGTCAGGGCGTCGGCTTAGTGATTCTTCGACATTTGTACATGGTGGATTTCTACGCGTCTGAACTTGGTGAGCTCAACCTTAGCGACTTGCAAGTAGCTCTGCATTGAGTCTTCACGAGCCTCGAAGCTCCCGTTTAGTTGGTGGACGATGAGGCTAGAGTCGCTGAGTAGTTGGACCACTCTCGTCCCTAGCTCCAGTGGAGGATGGAGAAGGCTTAGCTCGAGGCAGAGCTCGACGCTTTTAAGAAGGAAGTGATCGAGCTTCGAGCCAAAGCTTCCGACTCCGAGAGGTGGGCGGAAGCTTGCAAAGCGGAGGCCGTCGAGTTTCAGGCCAAGGTCGTCGAGCTTGAGGAGGCCGCTGCGAGGGAGAAAGTGGATCTTACGACAAGGTTCACAAAGGCGATGGAGACGTTCTCCAACGTATTTACACCTGGAGGCGCTCCTCCTCCCTAGTAGGCCAACGAGCCTTAGTGTAGGCTTCTTGCAATTTTCTTGTTTTCACTATTTTTCCATTTGTAATGAAAAAATGAATGAAAACTTCTTTTGCAATTTTGGCGTACTTTTGCATTTTCCTTTACTTGAATGTATGCATGTGTATGGCCCCTCAACGACTTAACTTCAAATTTCGTAAAGATCGATGATAAGTTATGTCGTTGATAAGTTAGTCGCATTCAATAGATTGAATATAACCTTCTACACCATAACTCGCGTTTCGTTTAGTAGCAAGGGGCAATGTCCCTTAGAGTCAACGAAAGTCGGGGATCGTTCGGTGGCGAGGGGCGAGGCCCATTCGACTTACAGTCGATGACCGTCGTGGGTTGTTCAGTGGCGAGTGGCGATCCCTCGGCTTACAGCTGACGACTAGGATCGTTCAGTGACGAGGGATGATCCCACGGCTTACGGCTGACGACTAGGGTCGTTCGGTGGTGAGGGACGAGGGACGAGGCACCTTCGACTTATAGCCGACAACCGTCGTAGGTCGTTCAGTGGCAAGGGACGATCCCTCGGCTTACGACTGACAACTAGGGTCGTTCGGTGGCAAGGGACGAGGCCCCTTCGACCGACGACCGTCGTGGGTTCGTTCGGTGGCGAGTGTGATCCCTCAGCTTACGGTTGACGACTACAGTCGTTCGATGGTCAGGGGCGAGGCCCCTTCGACTTATGGCTGAAGAGCGTCGTGGGTCATTCAATAGCGAGGGGCGATCCCTCGGCTTACGGCTGACGACTAGGTTTAGATATCAAAGAAACAATTAACTTTGCATTCGTCATGATCGATAAAAGACAAAGATAGATTTCAATCATTTACTATCACTGGCACAATCATTGATAATACTTATGCAAGTGCTCAGCGTTCCAAGGATGAGGTAGTTCTCTCTCATCCAATGTAGCGAGTCGGTAGGTGGCAGGACCGAGTACCTCGATCACTGTATAAGGTCATTTCCACTTTGCAGCAAGCTTTCCTTACTTGAGAATCTCGGGAGTGAAAGCAACTTTGCGTAGGACCAAGTCGCCGACACGGAAGGTACGTCCGCGAACCTTTGAGTCGAAATATCGAGCCATGCGTCCTTTCTGTTCGATGAGGGTCGCCAAAGCTCGTTCGCGGACCTCGTCAACCAGTTGTAGGTTAAGTTCAAGTCCTTCTGAGTTTCTCTTCTCATCGTAGTATTGGAGACGAAGTGACCGTTCATTTACTTCCACTGGGACAACAGGTTCGCATCCGTAAGCCAGCATGAATGGCGTTTCTCCCGTCGAGGCTTTGTGGGTCGTTCGGTACGACCATAGTATGTCGGGGATTTCTTCTGGCCATGTTCCCTCGAGCCCAGTTGTTCTCTTTCGAAGAGGTCCAAGAATGCATTTGCAAGCAGCATCTGCCAATCCATTAGACTGAGGATGGACAACAGAGGCAAAATGCAGCTTGGTCTTCAGCTCGGAGCAGAAATCTCTGAAGCCTGCGCTGTCGAATTGCGTCCTATTGTCCGTCACAATGGATTGTGGAATGCCAAAACTACAGACAATGGATTTCCAGACGAAGCTTCGAGCCTCTTTCCAGGTGATTCGGGACAGGGGCACTGCCTCGATTCACTTTGTGAAGTAGCCGATCGCCACTATTAGGAATTTACGTTGCCCACTCGCTTGTTTGAACGGGCCAAGGAGATCCGAGCCCCAACTTGGCGAAAGACACTGGGCTGACGATGGGGATCAGATCGGTTGGTGGGACCGAGCTGATCCTCGAGAATTTTTGGCAAGTCGAGCACCTTCTCACGTACTCGACTGCATCCTTGAACATCGTTGGCCAGAAGTAGCCATGTCTTACAGCCTTCAAGGCTATCGCGTTTCCTCCGCAGCGGTTCCCGTAATCGCCCTCATGGATTTCTTGGATCACATAGAGCGCTTTCTGCGGGGCTAAGCATTTGAGATAGGGAAAGACGTCATACATGGTCCATCGTCTTTTGTACAATGAACCATCTAGCAAGACGAATTGGTACGCCTTCCGTTCTAGCTTTCGTGCCTCTATTGGGTCAGTCGGCTTCTCCCCGTATTCAGGTAACGGATTATGGGATCCATCCAAGTGATTCCTCGGTCGAGGCTTAGCAGCTCCTGATCTAGCCCGCTGGGGTGTGGTGGAGCTGATCTAGCCCGCTGGGGTGTGGTAGACGTACATATATTGTCCGACCGAGCCCCGTGAGGAAGGATGACGCGAGCATTGACAGGACGTCGGCTTAGTGATTCTTCGACTTTGGTACATGGTGGATTTCTACGCGTCTGAACTTGGTGAGCTCCGCCTTAGCGACTTGCAAGTAGCTCTGCATTGAGTCTTCGCGGGCCTCGAAGCTCCCGTTTAGTTGGTGGACGACGAGGCTAGAGTCGCATAGTTGGACCACTCTCGTCCCTAGGGCTCAAGCAAATCGGAGTCCGTTGATGGTCGCTTCGTATTCGGCAACATTGTTTGTGGTTTGGAAGTCGAAGCGGAGGGCGTATTCGAATATATTGACTACTGATGTTTGGACAATTATTCCGGCCCAGCTTCCAACTTGAGTGGCTGAACCGTCAACTTGTACGATCCAGGTTCACTCGTCTTCAATTGCATCATTCGGTGGACTGATACCTGTCGAGGGTGAGGGGGTAGCCTCAGGAAGTACGTTAGTAACACATACATCCTCCTTTGGGCCATTGTCGTAAATGAGTTCGACAATGAAGTCGGCAAGAGCCTGTCCTTTGATGGCGGTCCTCGACTTGAACTTGATGTCGAAATCGCTCAGCTCGACTCCCCATTTTGGCATCCTCCCCGAACGATCCAGTCTTTTTCGGGTTTGTTCCAAAGGTGTGTCGGTGAGAACCAAGATGGTGTGTGTTTAGAAGTACGGTCGCAACCTCCTCGCAGCTTGGATCAGCACAAAAGTCATCTTCTCTATTCTCCAGTAGTTTATCTCCGCACCTCAGAGGACTTGACTAACGTAGTATATGGGCCGTTGCACCCCCCGAGTCTTCTTTCACGAGCGTCGAGCTCACGGCCTCCATGGTAGCGGCCAGATAACTGATGAGTTGGTAATCTTTATCTGGCTTGGTTAGGAGTGGTGGGCTGCGAAGGTACTCCTTTAACTCGGAGAATGCTTTCTTGCAGTCTGTGTCCCACTCGATGACTCTCTTGCCACTTGACACGGAGGCTATCATCTTTCTCAACACTTTGAAGAAAGGCAATGATCTCTCGGCTGACTTAGACAAGGATCGGTCCAAAGCAGCTATTCTTCTGTTCAGCCTCTGTAGTTCTCTAAGGGTCGAGGGCTCCTTTATCGTGATGATCGCAGCGATCTTGTGGGGGTTGGCCTCGATCCCTCGATTCGTAGCATGAAACAGAGGAACTTCGTCGATCGAACCCCAAAGGTACATTTGGCAGGTTCAGCCGAAGGTTATATCACCGGATCTGTGCGAATATCTCCCGGAGATCTGCGATGTCATCCGTTGGCTTCTTCGACTTGACCAACATGTCGTCAACGTAGACTTACAGGTTCCGTCCGATTTGAGCCTCGAAGACTCCATTCATCATGTGTTGGTACGTGGCCCCTGCATTTTTCAAACCAAACGGCATTTTGGTGTAACAGAAAATACATTGATCAGTGATGAAAGAAGTTTTCTCTTCGTCCTCCGGTGCTATCTGGATCTGGTTATTGTGGTAACTATCCTGAGAATGCGTCCATGAAGCTGAGGAGTTCGTAGCCCGAAGCGCTGTCGACCAGATGGTCGATTCGTGGTAGGTGGTAACTATCCTTCGGGTACGATTTGTTGAGATCGGTGAAGTCGACGCACATCCGCCATTTTTCTTTCGCCTTCTTCACTATCACGATATTCGAGAGCCAGCCAAGATATCTGACTTCTCGAATGAAGCCTGCTTCCAGAAGTCTATCCACTTCCTTGATTGCAGCTTTCATCTTTTCTCCTCCATATTTCTCTTCTTTTGCTTCATGAGCCTAGGGTCGACTTCCAGTTTATGGCATGCCACCTCAGGGTCGATGCCAGGCATATCCTTCAGGGACCAGGCGAAAATGTCTGCGTGCTCTTTCAAAATAGCAATCAATTGTTCCCTTTGGTCGAGAAGGAGCATTGATCCAATAGAGACAATTTTCCCTTCTTCGGAGATCCGGATGTTCTCTGTCTCTTCGATTGCTACGGGTCGTCGATCCTCGTCTCTAGGATCGACTGGGTCAGCATGCCCAATCCTCCTCAAAGCGGTGGACAACGTATAACACGACCACACTTGCTTCTGATTCCCGCTTGCCTTTCCAACTCTCTCGGGTGTCTGGAATTTAATCTGATGGAAAGTTGAGACCACCGCTTCTATAACATTCAGTAGTGGTATCCCGATGATCACGTTATATGCCGAGTTGATCTTCACCACTATGAAACTGGTTAGGCGAGTGATTTGTCGAGGATACGTGCCGAGTGTCACCGGTAGGGTGATGATGCCTGTTATTGGGATGGAGTGTCCGGTGAACCCCACCAGGGGCCCCGAGGTCAGCTCCGCGGAGGACAACCTCATCCTCACCAACGTAATGAAGAAGAGTATATCGCACGAGCTTCCGGTGTCGACAAGTAACCTCTTTACAGCGATCTCATTAATGGTGGCCGTGATGACGACGGCATCATCATGCGGCAGTTCCACACCCTCCAGATCTTCATCCGAAAAGGAGATAGTATGTGTAGAATCTCTGGGACGCTTTTGCCCCACAGATACTATCATCAACCTTCCAGTGTAGGAGCTTTGGAGAGAGGTAGACGGCTCCGGATGAGGGGGAACATCCCATTATCATGTTGATGAGGCCGACCTTGGGAGGTGTCGAGGCATCCCCGGAGGATGTTGATGGGTGAGTCGACATGGTCGAGAGGTTCGTCGATCGGGATGTCGACTCGTGGGTTCCTACAGACAGTGCCAAACTATTAAGATCAAAAATGATCGAGACAGTTGTCAAGCTGATGTAGGCTCTTGGTGCTGAGTCGAAACCTCGTCAGCAGGTGAAGTGGATCCCTAGGTTGGAAGAACCTGGGTCGAGTGATGGAAGTTGAGGATGGTGCAGTTCTCGATCGACCCTTGGACAGTCGATGCGTCGATCGTTCGAGATTGGGAAGCTCTGAAACGACCCGCGCGAAAGATGGCGGTTCGTCGATCTACACCACAGAGACACGTCAGGGAGATCAGATCTGAGTTCCGACCCAAATGCACTCTGATGCTTAAGTTAGAATGGAAACTTAAGGCTGAGAGGGAGCTAGGAGCAGCTGAAATCGACCCACGGAGGTTCGCCTCAGATCTGTCATCGCTAGCTCTATAATGTAAGAAATATCAGCTAAAAGTAGAGCTCTATGTCTTAGACCTCGTACCTTCGAATTGGAACCCATTTACCTTTGTCCTTCCATCCTTTTATAGGTTCTTCCCCTTTGATTGTATGTAACCGTCCTTCATTGATTCGGACACGACCTTCTCCGAGAATCGGGATAACTGCTGCCCATTTATTCGGCCACATTAACCTCCCTCTGAATATCAGCGAGAGCCTAACCGTCGAATTGGCCGTTCTCTTGACTCAGCAATGCCTTACTCTGAGCGACGGATATCAGGTCGCTGGCGCCATTCGGGTCGGGTATGCGGATGTTTCGCCTGGATCCGAACTCGTGCACTAACGTATACTTTTGTTGTGAGCTTGTGCACCATGATGTATTTGGAGTTGATATCTTTTTGTACTCCTTGTTCATGATTATATATATACTAGTCATAACCCGTACCCGCGGGCACGGTGCATTCAAAAAATTTTCCCGAAAAATCTGTCCCCAAAAAAATATTTCTACAGCCAAAATTTAAAATAACAACAAATTAGCGTAAAAAATTTTAGAGCTACGGCCGCCTTCGGCGAGGAACAATAAATTCGGCGCGGGCGCCTTCGAATCTGTCCTTGAGGGGTTAATTGAAACGAACACCCAAAAAGCTCAACCCGCCTCTTTGATTGCACATTCCCTGTTTTTTTGGTTTCAATTTTTTTAGACGGGTGTTTCGATGAGTGCAAAAACGGGTGAAAATGAGAATGGTGGGTTTGAGTGTGTGTAGTGTCTTGGGGTTTTTGTTATTTTTGCTTGGGGGTGTGATTTTGGGTGTTTGGTTTTGGGTGTGTTTTTCGGGGTTGGGTGGAGTTTTGTGTTTTTTAGGTTTTGGGTTTAAGAAGGTTGTCTCATGTGGCGATGTGACATTCCCACATGAGACAAAGATTCAAAAACATCCCTCTTTTGTAATATAGATATATATATACATGGTGAACATTTTGGCTCTATTATACTCTTGTGTGAATGTTGTCTTCTTTTTCCTCTTGAGTATATGTATTGAATGTTGAGATATATGTCATTACAATTTCTTTATTTCATGGCATGAATGTTTCTATTGGACTTCTCTCCCTCTAGTCAACTAGGTTTTTGATGATTTTGATAAGTATTTTTTTCATTTGGTATCACACATTAAATACAGATCTTCTTTATACTCCCATGATTGTTTTCTTTTATTTAGCACTAGTTGTTTCTCTACTCCCACTTTTTGGATAATGCCATAGAGGGATAGAAATAAACAAACTCATAATCTTGTGCTAATTAGAAACTAAACATAAATCTAATATAGGTATAGCCTTAGATTCAGTGAGAGTAAGATATAATGAATTTGGTTTCAAAAATCTTAAGTTCAAAAACTTTGAATTCATTCCATGTCACTCATATCATACTCTTTGGTTAATTGATTATTTGATACACATATCTAACTTGTCTAACTTGATTGGCATATATGTAGGGGAGTAAGTATTCTTTAAGCACAATTATTTGTTTTTGTTTTTGTTTTTGTTTGTTTGTTATCACTAAAAGGAGGAGAATGTTGAGTATTGACTTCTACCTACTTGGTTTTGATGATGAGCAAACATAAATACTTGTGACTAATGCCTTCCATACAGTTAATTCATTATCTAATCAAATCATAAAGATCAAATTGCAATAAATGACAATCAAAGATCAATCAAAGCTCAAAGAGACGATTGGGTGATCAAGATAAAGAATGAAGCTTCAAAGACTTCAAGATCATTCCATAGAAAGAAGAGAAGCAAAAACAAAATATAATTATTTTGTTCTTTTAGTTTCTTTCTCATTAGAATGTAACCTTGAAGTAGAATTAACTTGAAGCCCTCACACATCACTCAATTTATCATAGGAATCCATTAGAATTCATTTCCTAGGACTCTATTTCTAAATTCTCTAACATTTGCATTTTAGTTGATCAACAGGCAACTGCTGAACGTTGGACAGGCGCATGTCTCCATACAGTCGCATGTGATTTGTTCAACAGTCGTCTGTAATGCACAAGTTTTTCATAGGATACTTTGGGTTTTCGGTATTCAATTTCAACAGGTGACTTCTGTACAAAGTTCAGGCACCTTGCTCCTTACAGGCGCATGTGACTTGTTAATCAGTCGTCGGTATCATCTTGCTCAAAGATCCCAAATTTGTCAACGTTCGCACTTGTGCTTTCAGGCGATGTACGTTGGTTTTACAGGCGCCTGCCCATGGCACAGTCGCTTGTCTCTACCGCTATAGTCGCATGTCCATCACTTGTCCAGAACTCTCATTTAGGCAAGTGTCGCACTTGTGCACACAGGCGCTGAACGTTGGTTTCACATGCGCATGCCCATGACACATGCGCATGTGGATACCACATCAGTCGACTGTCCCTGATTACCCAGAATTCTTGATTTTGGTAACTTTCGCACTTCTGCCACACAGACGCCTGACGTTGGTTTCTCAGGCGCATGCTTGTTTCCAGGCGCATGTCATACCTTCATCAGTCGCATGTCCTACGTGGTAAATTACCGTTTGAATTCTCACCTACTATCCGACACAATGCAGCAGGCGACTGTCGTTCCTTCATTAGTCGCATGTCCTGGCTGTTAAATTAATTTGTTGGCTGTTGTAAAATGGATTTTGAAAGGGATTTTGGGTAATTTGTTTGGGGCTTTGAGAGAGCTTATAAATAAGCATTTTACTGTTCCATTGGAGACCTCTTGGAACCCTTAGAATTATATTGCTTCATCTGTCAAGCTCAAGCTTTCAATCTTTCAAAGCCCTCATTCTCTCTTGCTCACCAACCTAGAATCCAAGTTCAAACCTTCTAAGAATTTGGTAGTAACAAGTACAATGATTATTCTCTCTTTTAAGAAGAGATCAACACACTCAACACTCTTGCTCCGTCAAGTTCTACTTTAAGGCATAGGTGTTTGTAAGTGTGTATTTCAATTGCATCACTTTTTCATTAAATTGGTTTTTGCTCTCGGTTTATGAGATTGTTTGCTTGATCCCAATCTGTGGGAATCAAGGTCATCAATCTTGTGTATTGATTACACTTGTATGGTTGCTACAAGTGGATTGAAAGGAAAACTCAAGCTAGGATGTTAGCTTGAGTATCCGGGTGGTATCCCAGGTGGTAGGGGCATATGATTACTAGGAACAAGTCGAGTTTGACTTGGGTAATCCGAACCCTTGAACATCTTGTGTTTACTTGTTCAATTTGTTGTTTCATATTATTTCTGCATTGTTTGTTGGTTAGGATTTTAATTAGGCGTAATTTTCTCGTTAATTTTATAAACACTATTCAACCCATTTCTAGTGTTTTCATCATAGCACAGGGTCCTTACAGATACATCTTAGGTTATAGAGAAAGATCTAATTTAAACTCAATCTCAAGCTCATAATCGGGCTCAGGTTTAACCCCATGCTCAAACTCACACTCTGGATCGGGCTCCAGCTCAATCAGAAACTCTAGTTCAGGTTCAAGCTCGATCTTAGGTATGAATGTAGACTCGGGCTCTGGTTCGAGCTTTGGCTCGTTTTCCTACTCAACCATCATAAAATTTCATCGTCTCTTTGTTGCTTTGTAGCTTGCTTTGTAGCTGTCTCCTACATAACTCGATGTTAACATGGATATCTTGGAGCTGTTTGCTGATCTTTATATAAACCTATTTGGTTTTTGACTTGGTGGAGTTTAAGTAAGGTACCGATGTCGCAGCATAATTTTCATCTTTAACCAACTTCGATAGGCCGATATTTTTATAGTCATCATTCTTCATCTTCTCCACTAAATATTTATATCCATCCATCAAGTTATGGTAGGAAAGAGACACTGTGAGATACATTTCTACTTTTCATACTAAGACCAATCAATATATCTACGAAAAAATGGAATTCTTCTGACATCACTTTCAAATATGCTTTCAAAATAACATCTATACGAATAATTATTATGACAAACGATACTCAAATATCTCATAATATCTCAAAAAAGTAATGGGTAGAATTAGCTTACAGCTGGCTTAAACACATCAGAAACCAGGATTGAGACGACTTCAGAATTACTAAAATATAAACATTGCACAAAATAGTTTAAAATCCCCAGAAAATTCCATTGAAAATTACGAAAGTTTATTGTAGCAACAGGAAAGTCTTGAAAAAATTCCTCAAAAATCAAATGCAGTACTATTCACGATGTTACTATTGCAAAAAATTTCTTGAAATTTTAACTGCTTTTTTGGTTAAATAGAACATTTTTTGATTCTATTTTGATTTGTTTCCTCTTTTTTATTTTTCTCTCTATTTTCATTTTTTCCTCTTTTTTTTATTTTTCTCTCTTTTTTTGACTAAAACCCAACTAAGAAGAAAAGAATCAGATGATGATGAAGACAAGAAAAAAATAAAAAAGTTCAGGATTTGATTATGATACCAAACTTGTGTCGAACAGAAGGGGAAAATGTGGGGAAATTGAGGAAGAATTAATTTAGGGTTGGATAGGATTTTAGGCTTCACACCCTATGAATCTTATGAATCTAATGATTACCAACTTCAATGCTTCGCACACGAAATTTTTCGGACTTCATGCGCAGGCAACCAAACATACTCACACACTTCTCATGCTCAAGATTTAAACAGATGCAAACAAAGTTTACAAACCTAAATTTTACTAAATCTCTCCATTCAATAATTAAAAAGTTGAATACAAATCCATACATATAAATAAAAACAAGGAGACTCATATTTAAATTCCTAAATAGACTTAAATAAAGACTCCTAAATAAATAAAAGAGTTCCTTAGAACAAGACAAGTAAAAAAGACTCAAATTCTTTAGAAAAGAAAACTCTAAAAAGATTCAAATTCCTTTAGAAAAGGAAACTTTAAAAGCCTCAAATTCTTTTAGAAAAGAAAATTCTAAAAGAACTTAAATTACTAAATATAAGGACTCAAATAAACTCAAATAATAAAATCTAAAAAGACTCAAATACTAGAATCCAATTTGGATCCAATTTGGATTCCCATCACATATGATATATATATATAGCAGGGCTTAATTCGATATTTGGATATTTGTATAATTTGGCATATGCAGATATTATTTGGGCATAGAGGGTTCACATAGTTCCAAGTTCATACTGTGAAGTATGAAGTGGACATCGAAGTAAATTTGTGTAGATAATAATATTTTTCCACCTTGCATAAAGATATCGAAGCATCCGACATAGAACTTGCTCAGTTAACACTCCCACAGAAAAATCACCAGGAGGTCTTTTTAACAGCACATAGATCTTGTTAGAAAGATTTGACGCACTTTATTCACATGCAACGTAAGGCATCACCCAAGAGCTTGATCTTAAAGTTGGAATATCTTACTCCCTCCATGTCACAAGATTTCCTTTAAATTGCAACATAAGCCAAAAGGCAATTAGTTCAGTTTATCGCCGGCACACATCCAACTAAGCAAACATTCAAATATTAGAGGGTGTGGGGAAAAACTTTCAACTTGTTCTCAAAATACTTTAATAGGCCACAAAAATTCTCTTCGCAATGGGTTCAACATTGATAGCCTCTGCATAAAACGACCTACCGGCTCTCCAGAAAAACTCTCCATAGTACATACCTTCCTAGGTCAATAAGAATTTTTGCAATATCTATCTCTAATTAATGTATGTTAATGGGAGTGTGACTGATTATTGCTCCTAACATTCATATCTCCTAAAGATGATACAAGGTAAATAAGCTTCAGTATATCTACACCTCCTTGGGTCATTAAGAATATCCCTAATATCATTGAGTTGATTTCACAATCAATTGAAGCTTGTCTGGGTTTTAATCCGAATATCTTTTTCTTGTCAAGCAAATAGATCAAGCATTTTTCAAGATAAATACCAATTCTCAATAATATCGGATTGCCTCAAGTGTACTAAGTTAAGTCAAAGGAACCTCTATATTGAATTGACTACTCAAGCAGTATCTTTAGATGTCTTGTTCAGCTAATCAATTTCATAAACAATTATATCACCCACAGAGTTCACTATGATCATGCCACTTTTGCCGGCTCATACGAGCAGGTTGATCTGACAAAGTTCAGTTTCATTTTAAACCTTGTTTAGCTACCACATTACTGAATTTCTCAAATTATGTTTGTGATAATGTGTTTGGTAAATACCGTTAGCTGATGTTTGAAGATAGCAACACCAGCTAGCCAAACATGTCATTCAACCCAATACGTAACGTCGAGAGGTAACGTTGAGAGGTCTCGAAACTGGGCAAGTTTCACCAGCATGCAAGTGTGCTGAAATTAATTGTCAAAATTGAAACTCGATGGGTCGATATTTGTTGAAACTTGATGGGTCGATATTTGTTGGGACTAACTCCTTTCCTTATCCTTACCACATCACCTTATTTACCAAGCAACAGCGGAAAGGGGGTGTCTGGTGAAAGAAGCATAAATGTAGGTGTTATTATTTTTTGAGAACGGTTAGTTGATATGGATGTTGGTGCAAGTACTCGAGTGTTTAAATAAAAATGTTAGCATGTGTTAAACAGATAAATTATTATTTTTTATTAAGAGTATCTAAATGGATAATTAGAACTATTTTGAGACTCTAATATAACTATTTATCTTATTGTAATCTATGAGGATATTTAAAGAAATCCAATAAACTCTATGATCTAGTCAAGATAACAAATTTAACAAGAACAATTATGTCAAACTAGTTAATAATACATCATAGAAAAAATATCATTTTGAACAACACTACAACACGCAACTCCCATAAACAATTGATGTAGGACAGGAAAGATTTTAGTGATTTTGATGGAAGATTTGGGAAAGAACTAATAAAATAGGGTTTCTTTGCTCCTCACCAAGAGTTGCAAAGCTTCTCACCAAGGAGGTGGAACCTTTCTCATATTTTAAGGATTTCTGTAAATTTTAATCCATTCGTTGATTGATTTCATTAGTGTTCTAAATATTGAATATCGATCGTGAATCGGCATATGAAATTTGATATCGGATTGCGGATATCGGGGATATATCGAGGATATTGACTAAATATCGGATGCTTAAAATGATTATGCAAGCATGGATGTATCTAAGAAGATATAAACTATACTAACTCAAATAAAAGTATGTTTGGGTATACTTCTCTCGTTAAATATGAATATCGGGGATATTGACTAACTATCGGAGTGTCATATCGAAGGCTAAAAATGATGCCAAATAAAAGCATATATGTATCTAAGACGATATAAACTACAGAAACTCAAATAAAGGTATGTTTTAAGTATACTTATCTCATTAAACGTAAATAACGGTTATCCAGTCGGTGGAATATTTTTTAAGTAGTCACAAACCAAGCGAGTTAAATATCTACAAATATGATAATAAAATCAGTAGGCATGCGTTAAAAAAATAATTAACAAAGTTTATGGCTATGAAATAATAATTTAACATTTACAATATGATTAGGCCAAACCAAAAAATAACATATTATGCCAACATGCTTCAATGAGAAACCAATTCAAATTGTTTTCTAATAAAAAGTAAAAAAACAATCAGCATATTAAAAGCAATAAACATAATATCATAGTCCATAGATTCATAATGTCCCTCAAACATCAATGTCATCAATCATCCTCTCCATAATCGAAATGTGACACATCATCATTGCCCTCAGCTAGCTCATCCCCTGATAATGATTCCGATGATATTGCAAACGCATCTTCTTCCATGGCAGGTTTTTTTAGATGATAAAGATGCTCCTACTTTTTTATTCTTTTATACGTCATCATTCTTGAGCTATTCTCTCTTTTAGGGTTAGCTCACATAGCTTTAGCAACTTGTCTCCAAGTCAATTGCTCAACGAAAAACACATCATCATCGATATCGGAAACTGAAGCACCATCATTTTTGGACACCAACCAATCTGAAACCTTTTCACTGTCATTATAAGCGACCAAAGGATCCATGTCTTTTTTGTTCTCATGCTTATTCTTCAGCTCGACATTGAACTTGACGAAGACCCTATCACATAACTTGTTGTGACTTACTCTATTTCTATTCTTTGTATGGGTCTACAAAAGATAAACAAATTATCATATAATGACTATTTTTAAATAAAATAAAACGTTTTAGAATATAAATAAATGATGAAAATATTATAATTTATATCATCTCAAATGTGCTTTAGTTTCTTTCGCACCTAGAATAGCTAATTGCCAAATTCAGGACCCTCAATACCATATGTTCAAATTTTGAAGCACTGGTCCCAAAGAAACTCCACCGTGTGACTATCAAATTAACAAATATAAAAATCATCGTATAACATGTGTTTATTTAAAAATTTGGTAAATAATAAAAATTATGCATTGGTTGATTTTTGGATTTTTGCAGCATTCTTTGCAAAATCACGCCCAAATGAACCCTTTTGGTTTTGATACAAGTAGAGCTACTCTCCAATCTTCTGAATAACAGCAGGATCATTCTCATACAAGAGATGCATACACTCCACAAAACCATCCAAAATATTACCCTTTTCACTTGCTTCCTTATTATGGTAATAGTAAAAAGGGTTCAAGTAATACAAAGTCTTATGCAATGACGACTTGAGCTTCTCATCCTATCTTTTATCGATTATCTTCCATACTAGAAGATACATCTTCTCCTTTTGGGTAAGAGCCGATGCAATTTCAATCTTAGTTTCAACAAAATCACCATATACAAAGCCCATCGATGGGACTTTATCACCATTCACTCTCCTCAAAACTTTCACCAAAGAAGAGAAACCCTTCAAAGCCATATCAACGTTGTCCCAAAATTTGTTACTTAAAACAATTTCTTAAACCTACAAAACAATGATTAATAATTTAGTTATCATTAAGAAATTGATGAAATATTCGCATATCAATATAAATAAATTTTAATTATGATTACTTTCCTTCCTGCAGGCTTGCTAGAAAGGTCACTCTTCCCATTGTTCGGAACTATACATAGAACTATACATCTGCTTCAATTCTTTTTTCAGTATCCCTTAGTGAACTCAAAGATAAGACGGCAGTGGCAAAACTAGTCGCGTCGGGCCTAACTATGTCTCCCTTTGTAAAGTCTCTCATCAAGCTCAGAGTGATGGTATGACTGTAGATGAAAATGGAGACATCTCTATCCATTGTAATGGAACTCCTGATCGGCTTGATTTTGGCAATATCCACTAGCATCAAACCAATGGTGTGTGCGACACAACTTGTCCAAAAAATTCTTGGCCTCTTTACTGCCAATATTTTTACTAGTACCATATTGTTAGAAGCATTATCAGTAATTATCTGAACAACATTATCCTCTCCTAGCTTCTCTATTGCTCTGTCAACAAAGCATGATAAACATCGCACTTTGGCGCTCGTCCAAATCATCCTTCAAGTCCAAGAAAGCAATATATGATGGCAGTGTACCGTTATATTCATGATGCTCCATTGCTTCCTATCAAATATCAAACCAGGCATCGGTCATAATGGAGCATCCACGAACACTACGACTCTTTTTGAAAGATTTCAGTATTTCATTTGTCTCCTCCACCTCCTTCTCAAGACACGTCTCTCCTAGCTCATACAGAGTGGGAACCTCTAAGCATGGTCCAAATTGACCGACAGCCTGCCACATTTGCTGAAATGATCCAAGTGTTGCAACATTAAAAGAAATTCTTGCTTCAAAGAACTACCTCGCAATATATCGGATTGTGTTCTCTCTTCTCTTCTTTCCTTCGAATCAATTGTGGTCTGCTTCGTCTTTCTCATACACACATCCAAGTCTGCTGGAGCTTAAGTGGCATACTTATTCATCGGTAATATCTTCTTAAATGTAGAAAAAGCACTCGAGCATTATGAAGCCTCTTAATGTGTCCCACTCTCATGTTCCTCGTGGGCATGTTCCTCTCTACTAATATTAACTTCATCCATTAAAGCTTGAACTCTTGTCGCCTTGCGCTCATTTTTCTTCTCAAACTTCGTAAGAACGTCTAGCACCTTGTTCTTCACAACATCCGGAACACTACCACACGGTCTCTCATTTCCCTATTTGCCCTCAAGATGCGCATTGAACCGGGTAATTCCTCCATTAATAATTTGATTACAATGTTTACATTGGATCTTAACCGTGCTATGGCTATCCACTTGCTTTCTATTGCCCAACAAGTGTCGCCTTTTGGAACACTTCTGCTAAAAAGCTTCGGAGAACGACATCTTCACAAGAGTACAAATCTTATACCTTAAATAATAATGACAAAAAAGATGTTGAAAAATATTAATAAATAAAATAAAAAGGCCAACAATGCAACAAATAGATAGACATTGACAATTGTCAAAAATAATGCAATATAAATTATGAGGGTGATGTTCTACATTGATCAAGGAGGTTTGCATGTTTAACATTATGTTATATATTTTTAAAATATTTTATACTCATAACTCATCTGTGTATATTTCAAATTTCACTAATTCTGTGTTCTTCTTTGATTTTTTACAGGTTTGCATAATTAAAATACATACTGAATATCAAATAGGACTAGCACAAGATTAGAGGAAAAATTGAGGACTTCATGTCAGAATTGTTCAACCAATTAATTCTCCTAGATTAGGACGTCTTTGGACATGGCAAGTTAACATATTTGCTAGCAATATCCTGATATGAGAAATTCAAGGAATTGCATGCAGTACTCCAACATGACTTCAGAGAAATTTGACAAGCAACTGCAAAAAATGGAACAAAACAATCACAGGCGAGTAAAATTACAAACAAGTAATAAACATGATGAAATGCGTGATAAAGGTGGCAACAACAATCAGTGTGCATGGACCATTGTAGAAAAGGGCATTGCAACGATTAACATTTTACCAAACGGAGCAGTAACAACTACAATAGCACAAGACTGAAAATAATAGAACAAAACATAAACAAACTGATTGTTGGTAAACGCAAGAACTCATAGAATTGTCTATTATGCAACAGTAATGCATATTTCATATTAGAAGTATAAAATACCAGAAGATTCATAAATACCAGAACCTAAAATTTGCTCTACAGTCTACAGTTAGCATCATCAGCACAACTTTCGATCATGGTCCAGAGGTGTTTGATCTGCTCATGCATAAGCAAGTAAAAGTTGGGCGATCATGATTCATATTTCATTCTTTGAACTTAGATGGAAGTCAAAAATCGAGTAAATTGCTTCGTATGTAGTATTAGGGTTTTGGAACTTACCTCGGCTCACAATCGAATGAGACCCAAAAAAATTGGGATTTTGATCCAAGCAAGATAAAACCAAGATCTAAAAAATTCGAAGCAGTTAAACACTTAAAAACACAATTTAGAAAACTTAAAACTGAAAAACAAAACCTACAAAAACTTGCCTAAAACAGAGGCGATGTTCGAGCTGCGACCGACCTGCAACAGAGCGGCAAACGATTGGCTAAAGAGTGGTGAACGATCAGCGAATGATCGACGAGCGAATATGTTATCGCGTCTCCAACAACAAAGCGCACATCGACAGCAGAATTGGGTATTCCCCCAAAGAAACCAGATGGCTTGTTTTTATATTAATTGGGTATGGGTAGGATCCATAGTTCGAACCGAAACCGGATTTTTCGGCCAGTTAACAAATAACTCAAAAACGCTGGATATTGATTGATATTTCGAGCCGAAATATCAACCGATATCACGGCCCGATTCTGATATAGCGCCGATATGACCCCGAAAGACAAAAAACGATAAAAACTTTACAATATTGTATCAGCATATTGATATATGCTTTATCTGCAATAACGGCCGATATATCGGATATCAATCCAATATTTAGAACACTGGATTTCATATAAACCAGTCTAATGCCTTTTATAGGCTGACAACCTTTTCCTAAACCAATTCAACTTGAGACTAAAATTCACCAAAACAAGACGAAAATAACATAAAATAAAAAACCAAGTCCTACTCAAACACAAAAATCTAATCCAAGTCAAATACAAAACCCAAATTAAATAAAATGAAACTTGGGTTAAATTGGTCCCCCGTCAACAACACATAAAATTAAGATGACACATAAAATTACAATATATGATACAACAAAATATTGGGTTTTTAGCATATTTGTCCCTTAAATCTTGCGTATTTTGATATCTGTCCCTCAAATCTTGGTATTTGCTTTCAAGTCCCTCAAATTTTAAACATGTAACCTTAATAGTCCATCTCTCTAAATTTCTGTTAAAATCTAACGGAATAGAAATATTCCGTTAGTTTGAGGGGTTAATTGGGGTGTTAGGGTTAAGATTAGGGTTAGGGTTAGGGTTAGGATGGGGAGGGGCGGCGCCCCCTCCCCCACCGTCGCAGACGGCTAAGGGGGAGGGGGCGCTGCCCCTCCCCCTGTTTTCTGTGGGGAGGGCGAGGCGGAGGCAGAGGGGGCGGTGCCCCCACCCCCTGTTTTCGGGGGGAGGGGCGGCGCCCCCTCCCCCTCCGCCTCAGACGAGGCGGAGGCGGAGGGGGTCCCCGTGTTTTCTGGGGGGAGGGGCGGCGCCCCTCCCCCAGTGTGTTCTGGGGGGAGGGGGCGGCGCCCCCTCCGCCTCAGACGAGGCGGAGGGGGAGGGGGCGGCCCCCTCCCCCTCCGCCTCCGCCTCCGAGGGGGAGGGGGAGGGGGCGCCGCCGCCTCCCCATCTTTTCGGGGGGAGGGGCGCCGCCCCCTCCCCCTCCGCTGTGTGAGGCGGAGGGGGAGGGGGCGCCGCCGCCTCCCCATCTTTTCGGGGGGAGGGGCGCCGCCCCCTCCCCTCCGCCTCAGACGAGGCGGAGGGGAGGGGGCGGCGCCCCTCCCCCCGTGTGTTCTGGGGGGAGGGGCGGCGCCCCCTCCCCCTCCGCCTCAGACGAGGCGGAGGGGGAGGCGGAGGGGGAGGCGGCGCCGCCCCCTCCCGTCTGTTTTTTTGGGTTGGGGGTAATTAACCTAATTAAGCGGGGTTAATGATTTATTTAACATAATTTCTTAATTAACTAACCGTAATCCTTAATTAATCATTAATTAATTTAACTTTTTAACAGAAAACAGGTTGGGGGGACTATTAAGGTTAACGTTTAAAATTTGAGGGACTTATGAGCAAATACGAAGATTTGAGGGACATATATCAAAATATGCAAGATTTAAGAGACAAATATGCTAAAAACCCCAAAATATTATAAATCCCATAATACTATACATATAAAATTAAGATGGGTTACCTTCCTTAGGGGGATACTCTTCCAACCAAATTTTGGGATTTTTTCCCCCATTTTGATGGATTGGGAATGGAATTGATATGTGTTAGCTTTGTGCTGATGCTTGGTCAACCAGTGGAAATGGGTAGTAGTAAGGATAAAAAAGAGATAAACATGAATTTGAAGGCCAACAAATATCAACTCCATGTGAGTTTCAACTTTGACAACTAATTCCAACCAAAAGTCCGATAAGATCTTGAAGAAATGGGAAAAATTTTGATAGAAAACTGAAAATAAAAAGATAAAGTGATTACAATTAAAGGGGTAACCACCCTCCCAAGACGCCGATTGAAGAGGACGTCCGCACTCTCCCTAAAACGAAGAACTATCACTCTGATTTATCAAAACAATCAAAACATGTAAAATCTAGGGCCGGCCGCACCACCCCCCTCTAATACAATTTCCCTCTTTTAGCAATTTACTAATAAGCCCATATAATAACTAAATAATACTAAAATGCCTAAAATGCCCCTAATGGGTCCACACTCATAAAGAATGTGTCGGCTCTATTTTTACTCCACCTTGTCCTCAAGGTGGTGCATGAAGTCCATGTCGGTTCTACTCCAAGTGGGGGTGGGCATCCCCTCCGGGTTCTTCCTCCACTATGTCCTCGTGTCCTCCGCTATCAGCACTTGAAACTTGCGTAATCCACAATGGTGACATGGGGTGAACCTCTCATCGCATCCGAAACACAGCCCCTTCTGCCTCTTCTCCCTCATCTTAGCATCAATCATCCTCCTAAATTGACCCACTGCCAGAGGTGTGCTGCTCTTCTCCCCAATCTTCTCATTACTCGACCGATCAGTTCCTGTAGCTGCCTTCTGTTCTCATGTCGTTGTCGGAACACTGTGAAAAACCTGCCCACTCCAGCTGCCCCTGAACCTTCGCTCCTCATCTGGTGATCCTCTACCATTTGAGCTATCTCCATAACCTTTATCAACCCCCGAGGCTTATGTGGACGGATTACTAAGCGAATAATGGGCTTCAGGCCTTTCCTAAAAGTACCCTCCAGTGACGCATCTGCGGGGGCTGAAATTGATCCTCATGGCCGTGACGCATCTGCGGGGGCCTTTGGCCTGCTGTCCAGCCTAAGAAAGCCTCGGGAAACCCCCTTGGCGGATGTCGGGGGATCGCCTGGGGCAGCCGAGCCTTTGACAGGCCCTGTCAGGGCTATCGGCGGCCCGACGGCCCTTCTGAAGTAGCGGGCAGGGTCGACCGACCCGGCTGGAGGCCAGCAGGGTTCGGCCCCCTGTCGGCTGCCGATTTGGGCAGGGCGGCTTCCTCTGCCCCAATTTTGGGCATGCCTGCCCCCTATTTGATTCTGGGGGTTCGACCGGCTTTCCCCGGTGCTCCGTTGATGCGCAGCGAGTTCCTCCTCCATCCAAGTCATCTCCTCTTCCTCCTTGAAGTAATCGTCGACGTCGAAAAGTAAGCGCTCATCGTAGTTCTCAATCTTTACATTCCCCTTCTCCGAAGGTGCCGCCTTTACCGTAGAATTCGGGTTTCCGTCGTCGTTTCCACTTTCGCCACAAGGAGCGCGAGTTTTTGAATGATCTGGGCAAGAGTCACGCCTTATTTGTCTTGATTAGCCGCCATCTTTTCATGGGAAGCCGTCAAGGCATCAACCTTGCTAATGCTTTGCCATGCCCCGTTACGGTTTTCTTCATGCTTTCAATCTCCCCATTGAATTTTTCATCCGCCGTGTCGATGCGGTCTTTGGATCTCGTTACTGCCGCCATGGATCGTAATTGCTCTGATACCAAATTGATAGGATCTCGAAGAAATCTGAAAATTTATTGATAGAAAACTGAAAACAAAGAGATAAATTGATTACAATTAAAGGGGTAACCATCCTTCCAAGACGCCGATTGAAGAGGACGTCCACACTCTCTCGTAGAACGAAGAACCATCTCTCCGAGTTATCAAAACAATCAAAACATGCATAAGCTAGGGCCGACCGCACCCTCCCCCTCCAATACAATTTCCATCTTTTAGCAATTTACTAATAAGCTCCTATAATAATTTAAATAATACAAAAAGGCCTAAAATGCCCCTAATGGGCCCACACTCAAAGAATATGCCGGCTCTATCAAAGTCATTTATATTAACACTTGAAAACGGGGAAAGTTGCTAGGTTTCGAAACATATATGCATTATGTTATGAGATTAAATGGCATGTTTGGCTGTTGTTTGCTAGTGTTGTCTAACACCATCTAACAACAGCTACAAAAAGAACCCAGCTAAATCTCCAATCCAATTTGGTTAAAAATAAAATAAATATATAGAACAATTCCAAAAATTAGTTAAAATAGGAATAACGCCCCCAAAAGAAGATAACTCATTAACTTTAATAGTCTCAAAACAATTAATTATCAATTTATCTAATTTTTAATATATTTATAAAATAATTCATTTAACTCCACCAATGTTTTCGCTATTGGTCCTAAGCCCGAATAAAGCATGACAGTTGTCTGGTAGGCAAGTGACAGCCTACAGAGTCGCGTTCTTATGATCATAAAATTATATAGAAATCTTATTGGAGCATCTTTTCCTACATTGTATGCTATACCAGAACCATAGTGCAGTGATAAGTATGCAATGGTTGCAAAGTCACAGTTCAAAAATGACGTGCCACATCACCGTTTGGATATAACGTTAAATATGCATTGGTTCCCAGGTTCCCACTTCTTAGTGGACATAACGAAGTTAGCCTATAATCAAAGTAGTAGTTCAGTATCTAGGAACATAGAGTCATTAACCGAAAAGCTGAAACTTTTGGATGGTATGTTTCGGAGGATAATATGTTATTCCTTTAAAAAAATTATGTTTATAAATGAGAAGACTAGAGTAGTCGGGTCATGGAACCACAAGCTTTGGTATGTTGGTAAAAAGAGAGATCAAGATGGGATTGAAATAATAATTGATAAAGAATTACAAATGAATGTAATGGATGCAAGGAGAAACAATGATGAAATTATGCACGTAAAATTGATGTTTAGAAAGGAGATCAATATTGTTAGTAATTATGCACAAACAGAATTAGGAGATGTAAATAAACAATTTTGGATATGTTTAGAGGATTTGATGCAAAAGATAATGGTTAGAGAAAAACTTTTTATTATAGGTGACCTTAATGATCATGTAGGCTCAAACAAGAAGGGATTATAAGAGTGCATGGATAAATTGGTTTCATAAAAAAGAAATGCAGTACAAGACTCTATTTGGACTTCTCCTTGCTCATAACTTAATATAATCAACACCTAGTTTCGTAAAAGAGTTTCATATTTGATAATATTTAGAAGTGTAGTGAATGCCAATTGAATAGATTTATTTCTAACTAAAAGGGTAAATAAAACATATAGCAAAGATTGAAAGATAGTACCAAAAGAGTATAATTACATAATATTGTACAATTTTGATATTACTTGTTCATCTTATGAAATGATAAAAGAGCTATATAGTTGAGATAGATCATAAGATTAAGTGATAGAAATTAAAGGATGGTATACAAAGAAGTCTTAAAACGAATCTTAAGGAGGCTGATTGATAGTACAAGAGGACACGAGTCTATGCAGACAAAGATAGCAGGCTATATTAGAACGATAACCACAAAAAAACTTGATATACTCAGGGGTATCACACCACAGGTTAAGGAGACATCATGGTGGAACGAAATATTAAACATCTCTGTTAAAGCCAAACTCGATATTTATAAAAACCTAAGAAGATGTAGAAAAGAAAATGGCTTGAAAAGATATAACTATTTAAGAAAGAAGCTAAAAGAGTTATTCAAAAGGTTAGATCTAGGATGCATGCTCATGTTTCTAAAAAAGTTAAATACACTATGAGGTGAAGAACATCTTTCGACTAGCACAAATTTGAGGGAGAAAGCAGACGGGTATGTGCATTTGTGCAGTTAATTGTATTAATGACAAAACCCAAATAGTTTTGGGAAAAGACGAGGAAATCAGATGTATGTGAAAAAAGTACTTCAATAAACACATTAATGAAATTCCTATGCAAAATATAGTAGATAATGTGATTCTCTCAAAAGAGTTGAACCATAATTTTATGTGAAGAATCGAACTATGAGATGTAAGAGAATCTTAAAAGGAATGAAACTAAGAAAATTATGTGAATCAAATGTGATTCATGTTAAGATATGAAAATACATAGGAGATGTAGCTAATTCATGGCTAATAAAGTTGTTTAAAAAAATTAGAAATCAAATAGAATATCAAAGGAGTGAAGGAGTAACACTTTGGTGCCTTTTGTAAAAAAAAGATGATATATATGGTTATTTTTACTATCATGAAATCAAGTTAATGAGTCATATCATGAAGTTGTGGAGAGGACGATCTAGTTTAAATTGAGAAATAATATCATCGTATCATAAAATCAATTTGGTTTCATACTAGGATGTTTAAAAAAAACCAATCCATCTTCTCTTGCAAATTATGAAGCAACACACAGCAAGAAAGAAATATTTACATATGATCTTTATTGATCCAGAGAAAGCATATGATAGAGTTCATATAGAGGTTATATGGTGTGTCTAAACAAAGAAGGATGTTCTTATAAAATATACTATTCAAATTCATGATATGTATCAAGGAGCAACACTAATGTGAACACTAATGTGAAGACTTATGTAGAAATAATATATAATGTTTTAATCACCATTAAGTGACATCCAGGCTCGGCTTTGAGGCCACTCCTCTCTGCAATAGTGGTTGATTAGTTGACTAAGCATATTCAAGATGTGGTGTGATGCGTTCTGCAATTTTTGGGGAGCTATGAATGTTTTCGTAATTTTCACAGCTAGGGATATTTCTGTAATTTTATTATTTTTCTGATTAGTATTTATATGGGGTTGGGAAAATTAGAGAAGTCATGTTGAATATTGTGAAAGAAACCATAGATTTTAGAGGTTTGGTTTTTTCCTTCGAAGTAAAAGCTGGTTTTTGGAGATTAGGCTTTGATCTCGAATATAAAGCTATGAGCGCGAGTTCATCTCGAAAGAAGTCAAGTTATCTTGTATTATCTTCTAATTTCATTTTAATATCAATAAAAATATTATATTTCCCTCAAATCACTCTTTTCAAGCCCTAAAATCCATTCTTTACCCTAAAATCCCATGTTTCCCTCAAAAATCCTCTTTTTATCAAAAATTGTATCATAGCACTACGATCTATGACAGCGGCAGAAGCAAAGAAAAATGTGGAACTTTTAGATGTGAAACTCGAGGTTGAAATTGAAGGCTTAAAGAAATCGATAGAAGAGATGAGATCTGACATGTAGGCATCAGACACAAGGATGAATCAGATATTGGAAGCCCTTAAGCAATCAAACTAACTGTTAGTGCAATCAATGCAACGAATCAATCAAACAAACCAACAGACATCGTAACAAATTACAGTGTTGTCAAAGTACAAGAATTCAAATCGGACGACAACCCATATATGGGGAAAAGGCGCAATCTTTGACGAAAGGGAAGGAGAAGAACGAAGAATTCAAAGAAGGGCTTCTAAACGACATGTATGTGGATTCTAAATAAGCGGAGGAAGACCCCACGAGGGGCGGGGAGCTCAAGCACCCACACTAGGGGCCCGCGACACCTGCAGGGCCGCCAAGGCCAGTCAACCAACCTGCAGGGCTGCCAGGGCCCCCGCAGTCCCCTGCAGGCCAGCAGAGGCCCGACGAGCCAAGGGTGGATCATTCGGGCATTCGAGGGCCCATCGAGACTTCACCGACGATTTTGGGCTGCTTTTGGAACCCGAGGATGATGTAAAAGAGCTCTATGGGCTTCGTGGGCCTCGATTTACAGTCGAAAGGCGATAATGTTGAGTAATGTCGGCCTATAAGGATTTTAAGGATGATTACGATGAGGACCCGGATTTGAAGAGGATGTTGACGACTATGCATGGGATGAGGATGCCTGGGGTGAAAATGGAGACAAAGGCGACGGCCGGTTAAGATGCTATAGGCGACGTCGAGAGGTACATTATGACAATAATCATTTCCCACATT
This sequence comes from Scilla litardierei, assembly GCA_030789695.1. Taxonomy (NCBI): domain Eukaryota; kingdom Viridiplantae; phylum Streptophyta; class Magnoliopsida; order Asparagales; family Asparagaceae; genus Scilla; species Scilla litardierei. The sequence goes on from CM061133.1 coordinate 255,699,011, forward strand.
AATATGGACACTCAGTAGAGCGAGCGGGCCATGAGAGACTTAGAATTAATAATAGTGTCAAAAAGTTAAAGATGACAATATTTGAGGGAGAAGACCCAGATGGATGGATCTACATGGCAGAGAGATAATTTGAGGTGATGTTCCTTACTAAGGCGCAGAAGCTGAAGGCAATGGGAATATATTTAAAGGGTTAAGCCTTATCTTGGTACCGATGGAGAGAGCAGTAGCGTCATGTTCGTTCATGGTAGGAATTTAAAGATTTCCTGCTAGACTGATTCTGTAAGACCCAAAGAAGACCTTTATGAGCAGCTCTACATAATGAGACATGAAGGAACGATCGGGGAGTATGTCAGTAGATCTGAGATGCCGACAGCCGCGTTCATGGAGTGTCAGTGGAGTCTTTAGAGGGATGTTCCATGAATGGTCTCAAACCAAGGATACGAACAAAGCTACGCATACAAAGACCCAGCGGGTTGCTGGACATGATGGGTTTGGCTCGGATGGTGGAGGATAGGCTCACATATAAGCGATGCATCAAGGGAGCATGAAGCGGATCCTCTTTCCGCAGTCAGGCGCCAGCAGTAGGATGAGAGGTCATCAAGGCATGTCTAGTCAAGAGAAGAACAGTGACCTTCCACCAGAAAGCAAGATCAAGTGACTAACACAGACCAAGATCGAGGACAGGCACATCAAAGGTTTATGCTTCCGATGTGGCGAGAGGTTCGGGCCGGGATATCATTGCCATGATCGTGCTCTCCAGATGCTGACAGGCGAGGATGAAGAAGGCAAGGCGATTGAAGAGAAAGAGCTGGGAGGAGACGAGACCCTCCATTTAGAATAGTATGCCTCATGAATTTCGTGAAACCACATAGAGGGCAAGATGATTCTTCGGGGGCAGAGTAATGATGCATTTTGCAATTTTGGGAAGCCAATAGTACTTCCGTAATTTTCAGTTTTCAGGGACGTTTTCGTAATTTCCCGCGTCTATGGGTATTTCTGTAATTTTATTATTTTCTTATTAGTATATATATGGGGTTAGGGGGATTAGAGAGGTCATGGTGAATATTATGGAAAAAACAATAGATTTTGGAGGTTTAGACTTTTCCTTCGAAGTAAAAGCAAGTTCATGGAGATTTAAGCGTTGATCTCGATCTAAAGCTAGGAGAGCGGGTTCCTCTCAAAAGAACTCGAGTTATGTTGTATTCTCTTCTAATTTTAGTTTATTATCAATAAAAATATTATCTTTCCCCCCAAATCTCTCTTTCTAGCCCTAAAATCACTCATTTACCCTAAAAATGTCATATTTCCCTCAAAAATCCTCTCTTTATCCATCAGACCCTAGAAAAATTGTATCATGGTGCCTTGATATATGTTATTGTATATAATGTTGTATTGATAAATGAGACCAAAAGTGATGCAAATGTGAAGTTAGAACTTTGAAGATAGAGATTAAAAACTTGAGTTTTTAAAAATTAACCAGAACAAAAACTAAGTACATGAAATATAAGTTTAGTATAATGAGGCAAAAAGTTATAATGTGGTGAAGTTGGATGAGGAAACAATATTAATAATTATTTTACGTATCTAAGATTAGTTAGCCATCGGATGCGAAGATTAAGAAAGATATTGATATACAATAAAATCAAATTGGTTGAAGTAGAGAACCGCAACAGAGTGTTATGTGATCAGAGTATACCATTACAGTTATATGGAAAATTTTATATGATGATGATTAGGCTAGTTTTTTATATAGTTCAGAGTGTTAGGTTATTATTTCTTTTAATTTTTATTTATTATTATTATTATTTAGTACTATTATTGCTATTATTATTTCTTTTTTATTATTATTTTATTATTTTCTTTTTCTATTAAGTCCATGAAGTCGACCACAATGTGCCGACCACAATGTTACGATGAAGGTTAAGATGATGATGATGATGATAAAATAATTCACATATTATAAATAAATACAAATTAAAATGTTTAACCTATCGTTTATTTTAATATCAATATACACAGCCCTCAAACATTTATCATGCATGAGGCAATTTAGCACATCATCAATTTCACTTATAACGCCAACTAATTTTCCAAATAAGTTACTCCCATAACACTGGCTAACATTTCCAGCCAAACACCTGGACATTTACACTTACATTTACGTCAGCCAATAGTTTTTAAAAGCTAACAACACCACCCACATTTCTTTTGCCAAACGCACCCAGAGACTCCTTTCAACTCACAATGGACTTTATCACATTTGCACACTTTGCAAGAATACTAGAAAGCGCAAAAAAATCCACACGAACAGGGTTACGATGAACGCGCGCAACCGAAAAGGAGTGAGAAGTGTGGTATATGTGTCGGTATCGTCGAGGTATAAAAGATGCACCCAAACCGGATCGAATGGAAAGAGTGGGTGTGAGTGTGGGTATCGTCCGAGGTGTCCTGGGATTTTGAGTGGTGGATGTGAAGTTGGGTTCTTGTTTTTAGGTGGAAGGGTGTATTTGTTGTTTTTTTAGGTGGACTTTGGGCCATTGTGGTTTTTGGGATTTTTGAGTGGTGGGTGAGAAGTTGTGTTCTTGTTTTGGGTGGGAGGATGTATTTGTGGGTTTTTAGGTGGACTTTGGGCCATTGGGTGAGGTGGAGTCACATGTGGCTCTCATACAAAATATGACTGGGGCAAAGGCAACATGTATGACAACTTCATCATTTGTATAAAGAACTAGAAATAACTTGTGCACGCAATGCACGACGCAAAAACCCCCACGAACAGGATACGGTGCACACGCGCAACCGCAAAGGAGTGAGAAGTGTGAGTGTGTCGGGGGTAAAAGGGGTAAAAATCCAAATGGCAATCATGTAAATAATAGTGTATTAAAGGGGGAATGGCAATGGCACACTTGTAAATAAAGGGAGGCTTTTGTGTGGTTTTTGTGTTTGGGGTGATATGGAGGAGGGGTGTGTGGCGGAGAGGCACACCTTTGTCCTAGTCATATCTTAGCCTCCACATAGGACAACTTCACCAACTGTATAAATGATTCTTAAGCAGCATACCACAAAGACTCCATATACAACTCCCAAAAAGCCACCTTCACAAGAAATGATCCTAAAGAACAACTTTATGAAAACCATTCCCACTGACAGATTTGCTAACAAATTCAACATGGAAGTAATTTCTTAGCGTTAACACACACTGCTAAAAGTTTAAAACAACATCTTCGTTTGTCAGCCCAACTCAGTAACTTTTTCTTTATTTTAACTTTTATAGCACCATGAAGTTCTTAACTACATGTGTACACATAGTAGCGACTCATCATGACAGCAATGAAAATAAAACATATACATGGTACGCTGCATGAATACGAAGAATGCCTTCAAATATCTACGGAGAGATCCAACTTATCGTAACATGATCTCAAACTAGGTGCAATCAGACATCATCTTTACCCTACAATGTTTGGCAGGGATAGAACATCAGTACAAGTACAAAGTCCAAGGATTGCATCAAATATTTTATGATCCAAAACAAATTGGCATAAAACTCTAATTCATTCAATTTGAAAATGGAACAATTTGTACATCAGATTATTTGTGATCTATCATGCATTTACATACATAAGCTAAGCTAAAGATATAGGTATGCTTGTATCACACTTGTTAGGGTGCAAGATTCTTCTAGACATCTAGATATTTGACCACAAAGTTATGCAAGCTACCGTTGGTCCCTTCATTACAAGAACACCTTGTTCAGCTGTAAACAATGACACAGTTAGGCCCGTTTGTTTCACAGAGTGCCAATCATCTTCAAACCTTTCATGCATGCTAACCGTAAGGTTCTGGCTTTGCTGTTTTTAAACTATAGTTTATTTTAAGTTGTAGTTAGAGGTTAGAAACTATAGTTTACAGACCTCTAACTCCAGCTTTCAAAATTGCAGTATAACTAATTTTGGGTACTGTTTGGACACACAATGGAGAGACGCAATTTTCTTTGCAAGCTTTGAAGTTTAGAAAAATCATTTCTGATAGTATATTTCTAAACTGCAGTTAATGCCAACTTTGGAGGTAGCTTTGGAGGTAGCTACCAGCAGTTTATGAAAATCTAAAGATTAGCCAAACACACCTTGGTATAGTTTTTTTTTGGAGATAAGAGACTAAACTTTAGAAAATTATGGTTTGAAAAACTTAAATCCAAGACCAAACAGGCTCTAAGTAAGAGTAACACATAAGTAGAGAAAGAGTATATAGGGCATAAAACAAAGAGAACCTTAAATGTAATCACATTAGTTCTTTTGTTTTAGACTAAAACATGGACTTTGGTTCATCTAAAGGAACCCGGCCTCACAGTAACATTCATAACCATGCACCTTTATGTGGTCAGTGTCACAACTAAGAAGTCTACCAAAGAATGGTGGATATAAGTTCCATCTCCTAATTTGTAGTGAATTTCCAAACAATACATCCCTACAAGCCTAATTGTCGAGATTTCCATTTATATCGGAAGTATAAAAACTATCAATCAAGATCTCTCAAATTACCACAAGTCATCGACAAAATTACATACAGATAACAACTGGAACTGGATGTATTACTACATTAAGCGTATGCAGTTCCAACTAACAAATCAATCGACACCTCGAATAGGACGTGCAAAATACCAGCAAAACTCAAAGACAGGAAATTCTAGAAGCTCACATAGCCCCTTCATTTGCTATAGGTCTTAAGGTTGTGAAAAAAAGGTTTAAATACTCTAGAATTGGTTTTCAAAAAGAAAAGAAAGCCGGTTGTGCAATGATGAAACAGACCGGGCTATCCACTTGTAACAACCACAGAAACGTCATATAAATCCTCATGAAGCATTCTAAAAGATAGAACAAATCAAGCTACTTCTCGTACAAATACACAGTACAGTATAAGTTAAAAGAGTAACATAATTCAAAACAGAAGACAACCAAATTTAAGTAACAATGTATTAAGCTCGGGTGGGCACATATAAATCGGCAAACTGTCTATTTCGAAATTTGACAATATTTCTCAATATCTAACAAGCAGGGTGTGGAACAATGAAACGCAATGAAATCTGATACTCATAAACACCACATATAGTTATAGTTCAAAGACTAACACAACAAGTTAATAACATAAACTCCGGAAACATAATGAGCTAACAGCACCTACAACCAAGAAACAACGAAAAAACACAACACAACACAACACAAACTGAATAAATACTTAGTTACATAAAAAGCACTCACATTTGATCTCCCAATCTCCATCTTGGCGGGCTCTCACTGCGGCACGTAGTAGTAGGCCATCGGGTCATTCACCGGCGGCACGCCGAGCGCCGCCCTGGCCAACCCATCCTCCTTCCCTTCCTCCCTGGGAACAATGTCGACCAAAAAATCGAACACGTCGGTCCTTGTGATGGCGGCCGCAATGTCATTCTTCTGAAGAGTCCGTCGCTTGTTCTCCTCTGCATGGGCCCAACCACGGTGCGTGAGCTCGAGGATGAACATCTCGCAGGCCCGTGCAAAGACCACGGGGGCCTCGGCGGCGATCATGCGGACATCTTCATCGGCCTTCATGATCTTCTTGATCCGGGCCAGAGGGAGGTTGTGGTTCTTGAAATCTGTGGTCTGCTCAATCTCGCGGTACTGATCGGCCCAGAAGAGCTGAAGCTGCTGGTTCTGCTGCTGCTGCTGCTGCTGGTAGAGGTGATGGTAGGCCGCGTAGGGTGTTCCTGCAGGGTACTGGGCCGCTGCTGCGCCCATTGGAGGGGGAGGAGTCCCGTGGCCCTGAGGATCCATTTGGGGGTTTTGATTCGGAACCTGCAAAAATGGGAGGAAACCCAGATGTCAAATTTCCATCTTTGGGGTAGGGGACATAGAAAGGTGAGATTTTTATCTCAAGGGGGTCATGGATTTGGGACATAGGATCATACCCAGAAGCCAAAATCTGATCCTTTTGAGATCTGTGAGTAGATTGAAGGAAGAAGATGGGAGATTTTTCAAGAAGGCTAACGGGAGAAAGGAAAGAAGAGACGCATCGGGCAAATAGAAAGAGACGGAAAGTAGTTGAAAGTTTTAAATGAAGGGGGAGGTTTTTTGGGCCTGTATGTGTAACCGAACAAACCACAAACGACAACTTTTCTTTTAGGGCCTGTTCTTTTAGGTTGAAATGCTTTGTTAGTTGAAGTGATGAATAGTGTTGATAAGGTAGAGTATTGTGTTTTTTTTGGATGAAAGTGTGTTGTGAATGAGGATGTTGAAATTGTGTGTGGGCCCCACAGAACTTTATTGTGTTTTTTTGTGTTGAAGGTTGTTGTGAAAGTTGTTGTGAAAGTTGGAGGGTGAAAGTTGTGGGTGGGATGTGGTAAGAATAGGGGAACAATGAACCCCCTAACAGTTGTGAATGGAATTGATATAAAAACCAAATATTCGTCTGTAACAAATATAAAAGAACAATATCCCTCCTTGCAATATGACAAACTAAGTAAAATTTCCCAAATAATAAACACGGATTATTTTGACATGGCCGTAATCTCTATGTCACCATCAATAAATAAGTAAGAAAAAATCACATAAAAGAATGATATTGTGATGCGTAAACCCAAAAAACATCAGCAACATATATATACCGTAAAGTGAACCAAAAAGTCGTCCAAATACAAACCAACTCAAAATACAACCATCGAGCACGACATCAAAGACACAAAGGTACATCTCCACAACAACATCATGATCCCACAAATTATCCATAACAGTGTTTAACCTCACATCAACGCCTACTGTTATACAAACAGTGGTAAACAGTGGTAAACAGCAATTACTAGATCCCAACGCTAAACAAACATACCTAAAAACCCCATCATCCACAAGCTGTTACAACAAATAATCCATAACAGTTTTTACATCAACGGCCATTGTTATACATCAAAAGTACATAACAACCTAGTACAACTAAGAGAGATAGCAGTCCGGCCTTAATGGAACGATAATCGGATACGATGCTCTCCAGCTGCCCAGTGGTCCTCTCAAGTAGTCCGACAACAGTATCCAGCCGGCCCTCCATCTCTAACAGCCTACGCTCGGCAAAAGCGGGCGTCGAACTTGCAGTAGTGGGCAGTCGGTCAAGCTCGTCCATGTAATGCATGATAACCAGTCTGGATAACTCAGGGTGGGGGGGATCCTTCCATAAGAAGAAGGGGCAGCGAGTCTCTCGAGACGTACAACTCCAAAATCTACGCCCAGGGTTTGCTCGTGTCCATGACGTCCTCCTCGGGACCTGATTCCCACAATAGCATTTCTTGCTGTCCTCGTAATCGGCATCAAATTCGCCATGGGTCGCATCTCTCTGTCGAGATCGACAAGAGGAGCTAGACTGTTGACTCATATGTACCTGGCAAGCAAAAAAATTCCACATTAACATATAAAATTTTGCATATAAAAAGTGATAAATTGAAATGAAAGACGAATAAGCGTACCTACGATTTTGTATTGAGCATTGGCATGGAAGGGTGGGGGCAGCGTTCAGAGCTTAGAACGAACAGTCCAAAAAAAGATCATATCATAATAGAAGAGGATTGGCAATGGAAGAATGCATATTTAAGATAACCGTAAAAGTAATTCAACCCCCAAAAAATACAACGAAACCAAACACTTGGATTAAAAACATGCAGGAAGCTTATTGCGGACTTTCATATACTTTACAAATCAGTACCCTCAGATTATAATTATCCATATCCCCATTAGGTTGCATGGCAATGGCTCCTTCATTTTCTACCCAGAACTCAGAACTCATAAGATAAATTTGCTTGCGTACACATTACTGATGGACTGCAGCTTGATGCTACCTCGCCACATCAGCTGGATTTCAATATGATGCCCTCAGATAATTTATTTGTACATGTCAACTTCTAGTTGCTTGCAACTGGTTCCTACACTATCTTCCCAGTATTTATTTGTATATGTAGGATCCTAATTGCAAGCCCTCAAAGAAGAATTTCAGTTCAAGGAGCCACATTCTCATCATTGGGCAAAGCCAATACACCAAGGAAACCCCAACATATCCACAGTAGCAATGAAGGATCCTAATTGCCTGCCATCCATATTTACGGATACCCATTGTTACACATAATCATCATTGGGCTACTCCAACCAAAGGCAAAAAAATTTAAATATCAGTGAAGCATTTTATAAAAAGCCATTATCAGGCATATCCTGTGCTTGTATGCCTCATCACAATGAAAGAACCAAATGACAAATAAAAGCATCAGGAAATCTACAGCAGGGAAGATCAAATGAAACAGCAGGGAAGAGCATCTAGCTCCAGCAATGAAGAGCATATAGATCCATGTGCTTGCATTCTTCAGCACAATGACAAACACAGTGACAGATAAAAACTGAATGCATGCCAGATACAGGACAACCTCAGAGCATATAGCATATAGAAGGCACACAAGAGGACAATGACACACTCAAACCAATTGCAATTCTGTGTACCCATGTGAGCCTACAGCTGAATGGGTATATCAATCCCCAGGTTCTTAACATAGTAACCAATGTATAATAATGTGGACATTAGGATTTTCATTAGGATTTTCAGTAGGACTTGACAATATTTTAATTAGGATTTTCATTAGGATTATCATCCCCCAGGTTCTTCCCCAGGTTCTTCACATAGTAAACAATAGTAAACGAAATAAAACAATGTGGACAGTAGGATCTTCACATAGTAAACAATGTATAACAATGTATAACAATGACAAACCCATGTGAGCCCACAGCTGACTGCTAGCATTAGGTCTTTCATTCATACAGATCAGTAGCAAGGAAACAATTGTTAAAACCCATTTCTGGAGAAAGAGCAAGAGAAACTCCACTTTCTAGCAAAACTCCAATTTCCAGCAAATAGCATATATCAAAGAGCAAAGAGCATATAGCAAAGATCAAGCACGTAAAATTTGGCCCTCAGATAATATATCCAATCAAATCCACTTCTGGTTGCTTGCAAAATCCATCAATTATTTCCCAATGCAAGAATGGAACCCAACCAAGCAATCAGATATGACCAAGCTTAAACCAAATTGTCATCATTGGGCAAAGCCCTCCAAATTGAAGTAAGGATTCTCATTGCAAGCCCTCCTAGAAGATGTTCAGTTCAAGGGGCCATAGTAGCATCATTGGGCAGCATCACAAAAATTATATCCAATCTCAGCAATATCAAAGAACAAGGACACACAGAGAATTGCAGGCAAATGAGCAGGTAAGGAGGAAAGTTCAAGTCCAATTTCAGGCAAATGAGAAAATATATGTGACACACACAGAAAATTGAAGGCAAATGAGCAGGCAAGGAGGACAGATATGAGTGATGCATTTTATTAAAAAGCCATTATTCAGATATGAGGATGAGTAAATATTGTCATCATTGGGCAAAGCCCTCCAAGAAGAAGTTAGGATTATCAGCATTGGGAAGTTAGGAAACTATTTGCAAGCCCTCCTAGAAGAAGTTCAGTGTGTGGGTACACAGTATCATCATTGGGCAAAAAAAATTCCAAAAAAATTCCCTTCCTCATATTTCATGCAACAGCAGGCCAATTACAGATACATAAGTCCAATTTCAGCAAGAGCCATGACCAAGCTGCCAGACAAAGATTATTTCAGGCAAATGAGAATGCCAGCAGGCCAGCACATCCACTTCACCATAGAAACCCCATTGAAACACCAAAAAATGGTCAACATAACATCCCAAGCATTCCAGCATTCCAGCATTCCATAACAAATCCAAAAAATTTTTATTAAACCCACTTCTGGAGCAAGAGCAGGTAAGCCTCCAGTATCTACCAATTCATAACTCTCAACAATGTATAACAATGTGGACAAATCATAACTCTCAACACACAGCTTGGCCAATGATTAACAATGCATATCAGCCCTCAACAATGTAGAACAATGTGGAGAAATGTGGACAGATCAGTAGCAAGCCTGATATGGGAGTGCATGTTGAAGTTACAACATTGTGCATGTTGAAGGGATGAAAATTACATGACAACAGGAATAGAACCAGAATCAATACGACAACAACAGATAGCGTGCATGTTGAAGTTGGCTATGTATGTACTTGATGATTCTGATATGCAAAAGGATACAACATTGTAATTTACCTTATAACTTGTACATGTAATGAGATGGCAGGAAAAATGAAGAACTACATATCATATATCATTCCATCATATACGACACACTCAGATCATATATCATATAGCAGGCCAACAACAGGACAATGTCACCCACAAACATTGCATACCACATGAAAGCATGATACAAAAATTAAATACAGGAATGACACTCTCAAACAACAAAATGAGTGTTAATTTCTGCAGCTCAAGTTTGATACTCACTTCATCCACCTACTAATACGTAATATTACCTCCTAATAGCCTACTAATAACCTACTAATATCAAATTTCCCATAGTCTTCATCCACATATACATCACAGACATCCATCAAATAACCTACCGATCTCACAACAAACATACATCTTATCCAAAATTACATATTCCCATCAGTCACAACAAACATACATCCTGCTTCACCCCAACCATTAAATCACATATTCCAATCATTGTCATCGTCCCCATCGTCACCGGCCGCATCCCTAGCCCGCTGCATCTCTACAACCTTAGATTGCACGTAGCGCTTCCTTGCCTCATCGGTCCAATTTACAAATCTACGACCGTTTTTCTCATTGTCGCTGAGTTGCATATACAACTTATCCAAAATTTCTGGTGGATACTCAGTCATTGCATACAACTGCTGCGATAGAAGAGCAAGAGTGTTCGGGTAGGCACGCTCTATGGCTAATGCGACATGTCTGACATTGTCAACCATTTCCTTCAAGAGGTTTGGTTCGTCCCTCAATGCCCGACGACGCATTTTCTTTTGTCCAACGACGGGGGGGATTGCATGGCTTGTCCCTGCCTGCGATGGCCCCGTCGACGTCGGAGTGGGGATGTCCGCATAAGCCTCATAGTCGGTTGATGCTTGTGAGTAGTTTGGGGGACTAACATGCTCACCATGACTCTCAGTATCGGGGACTCCAAAATCGTTGTAAACAAGCTGGCGATGGTCACCCTTCGCCGCATCGTCGCCTATAATCAGCTTCAGATCGTCCAGCCACGGTATGGGTTTGTTCACATAGTCCTTCAATCTATGGTTTGCCTTCATAAATAAAGAGCAAACATTGCATATCATACTAAAATTACGTCAGCCAACTTTAATTTCATATATGGATAGTGGAGAAGTTAATACCGCGGCCCATGTGGCATATGTCTCTGGGTCGAGGACAATCATCTGAAGCTGCGATGACCAACCGGCCCCACTTAGCTCCAAGCACTTATTCACATCCTTCAGACGCCCTTGAAGCCCTTTCATATGATTTTTTACATTCACCCAACTGTAATCAGTGCCAAACTTTTTGTTTATATGGATGGCTGCAGCGGTGAAGGCCGAATTCTTGAAGGTCTTGTCTGCTCGTAGGCCTTGACGAGCTTGGGAGGCAAGGAATGGAATTAGTTCAATGTCATGCTCAAGCATCCACACTTTATTTGCCAGCCCCTTCTTTGATGGTTGCTTGCCTTTCTTCCTTGGACTTGACACAGAATCATCTATGCCTTCATCCCTCCTTCCAGACTTTCTCGAAGTGTCACTCCCACCAGTTGTGGCATGCCCACTTGGTGGTGAAGGCATGGCAAACGGAGTATTTGATGCTTGGCCTCCATAGGGGGGTATAGGCCCCCCACCTTGGAGCATTTGCATGTACCCCGGTGGTTGTGGCATGTGCATGGGCAACGGCAAGCTATACGCAGGGTACTGTTGAAATGGAAGGGGAGAACCACCACCTTGGTAGCTAGCCGGTGGCATTTGATACTCACTTGGCCGACGCGGCATTGGCCTACCAAGTAAAGGATCATGCCGCCTTGCTTCCTCGGACCACTGTGTATAGTAAGCCGGGTCGTAATATGGATGCGTAGGAGGCATAGGATCACTCCCCTGCCCTTCATGCGATGACCCATCCATGCCTACAAAATTATTATTTCCACAATAACAGAATATTTGAAACATTGACATGTACACACAAATATTTATTGAAAAAAACATCATCTAACATACTACTGTCACCCACCCATATCATCACACTCCACCTCATTAGAAATAAATTAAACAAATAAAAGCATTATAGTGTCAACACAGCTCATGCATTCACTAACATATCAAACATCCATAATCCTACTGTTATACAAATCATTCAAAGTAACATAATTCCCTAAAATTATTCAGTACACACTTCCATCATAGCCCACGTTCGGTAGTGTTTCCATTGTTATGCAGGTTACAGTAGTCCACCCACATGTCCCACGCTATCTGTTCCCTTCGACTTTTCCACTGATCCCTTTGGGAAGTCTGTTCACGTAAGGGCAGCTGTTGGGAAAGATCCATAATCGAGTCATCCGCCTCATCCATCACATCCCCATCCTCATCAATCTCATCTACATCCTCAAGTAAATGTGGGTCATGAGGATCGGCAATCTGTATATAATTATGCAACACTGTGCAAGCAAGGACGGTTTCGACCTGAGATTTGAATGGATAATGAGGCTTTGCCGTCAAAATTTTAAACTTGTTCTTTAGAATGCCAAATGTTGACTCGATCTTTGTTCTTAATGAAGAATGCCTTAGGTTGAATAGCTCTTTGCGATTTCTAGGCACTCTATCAGTATGGTCCTTCAGATGATATCTAACGCCTCTGTATGGAGATATGAAACCAGGCATTGTTGTATATCCAGCATCGCATAAATAATATTTACCTACAAGCGAAAAATAAAACCCTATTTATTTTCACATGATTTCATACTTAAGTAAAAAAGATATCATAGGTAGATTTTGCATATTACCCTCATACACGCGCAGCCCTTGGGGTGGGGGTAATGACAACGCATCTTTAAGGACCGTGAAATCATTCGCAGATCCTTCCCACCCGGCCATTACGTAGGTGAATCTTTTATTAGGTGTTACAGCTGCAAGCACATTTTGTGTAACCCCTTTACGTCCTCTAAATCGTGGTACGAGTTTGGCAGGCAACATGGCATCGATGTGGGTTCCATCGATCATACCAATGCAATCCTACACCGTAAACATTAAAGGTCACTTTATCCATAACCATACATCATCTAACGCCAAAGCCAGATATTCATTAAAAACTGACCTTGAAATACGGGAACCAATTAGGATTATTAAGTATCTCTGCCGGTGTCTCATTAGCTGCTTGCTTCATGAACCTATCACGAATGGTACATACTGCATACATTACTTTGTTAAAGTAATTGCTAACCGTCGCCCCGGCCCTTATAAAATCAACTTGCATCACTCTGTTTTTTGACTTGTGCCCAACGATGTGCAGAAACATTGCCAACTGCTCCTCGATTGACACATGTTTACTGTCTTTGAGACTACCGCCTTCTCGCATTAAAGTAGCAAGATTCAGAAAAGCCCCTCTCCTCATTCTTAAGTAGTGTAAACAACTACTTTCAGAACCATATAGAATTCGACGCATGTGTGATTTTCTATGTATATCACGCATAGATGAAGGCTCCCTAGGTAGCTGGGGAGCCCTATCGTCATCGTATAACTCCTGGAATACGATGGTAAACATGACAGTAGCTGCGGCCGATGCACACAATGAAAGAACCGGACTTTCACCACTTTCCTCCATCATCCCCTTAATTCAATCAGACATATTTTCCATCACACTTTGTACAATGCATATACAGTTATAATATAATAGTGCAATTTACATATAAATGCTTCATAGATAGAAAAACCAATGTTCATGTGACAGCAAAAATTGTATACTAGCTACATGTAAACATAAGCCATCGACTTTATAATTTTAACGCCAACATATTCATCCTCCACCAATCATTTCCAATCCGAATGAATCCGTAATTAATTGCCCTCAGATTAAGCTATTAATTTCCTTTGGTGGTTTCTTGACATACGTCAAGCATACCCTACCAAATTACCAACTCCCGAACATCTCAAATTACGCTGCACTTTCCTCATCATTGGGCTCGTTTAAGTAGGGTTCATATATTTACAAAATATTTCCCACAGTAGCTCCCGACTTTAACAACATATAGTACTTTGGCACCAGATACTATTTCTGTTATTGTAGCAAAATGCAGCATCGATTCCCGTCAAGCCAACATAATTTATTCCATCTCATCTATGAAACTTGATCAAAAATATATTTTGAATGCATTTCAAGCTTCATACAAGATAAATCGTATACCGTCACATCTTTCACATCATCAACAAACACTTATTCAATCATTACCCCCGAGCCCTCCGTAGTGCAAAATAAATCCATCAATTTTTCCCCACTTTGTGTGTATCATCATTGGGCAACTAGTGCAATATAACCGACATAATTACGGATTCATTGGGATTGAAATTGCTTTGTGTACTGTAAGGCATCGTTCTTGCCTTCCCGTATGGGTTCTGGCAAATTATATTCACCACCCACAGGTTGCAAGAAATCATCAAATCCTTCTATAATCGTTCACCCAAGCATTTTCAGTTATAAAGCGAAGAAATCATCAAATAGTGCTTGTAATGAGAAGAGAGCTGTTATACCTCAGTGTTCAGAGATGAACGAGGAGAAAATATGTAGCGCAGTCCCAGAAATACCTCAGATCCAGTAGCTGATCAACCCTCAAACAACCCTGCAGCACAGCCAAAGCCTCGCCTTTCGTCCAACTCCCAACCCCAAAACCCTAGATTCAGCTTTACAGAGGCAAAGAAGCAGATCTCGCAACAATGGCTTCAGATCTAGCAAGAAACCCCCAAAAACCCCAACTTTTCCTCCGTTTAGGGTTGACAAACCTCAAAAATTTCCGACAGTTGAAGGAGCCGTTGGGGTCGTGGGAGATGGAGAGGCTGCTGGGGCTGTGGAGATGGGTGATCGGAAGCACGAGGGACCCACGTAAACGAGATTCACAGCTGCATTCGCCGGAAAAACCGGAGATTTCGCGGAGCTTCTTGTTGAAGCCACGGCGACGAGATCAGCAAGGAAAGCAGCGGGCGTAGGCGAACAGAAGTTGGGAAAGATAAGGGTGAAAGTGGGCTACAGTAGCCCAAATAGTGTAAAAGCCCAACTTTCACAGCCACTTAACCCCAAACGAACAGGCCCTTAGGAGACCCAACAAACCAATCTTTAATTGGCAGGTGGGCCCAACAAGTTTTGGGGCTAAGAGCACTCCTTACGGAGGGCTAAGGGTCTGTTCATTTGTAGGAAAGTGTACGTCGGGAAAGTTGACAAGTGTGAAATCTGATGTGAGAGAAATTTGGTGTAGTGTGTTCATTTGTTGGAAAGTGTGGTTGGATTGTGGAGTTGGAAAGTTGAGGTGGGTCCCACTCCGTGTAGTGTGTTCTTTTGGATGAAGAAAGTTGTATGTTGGAAAGTGGTGTGGGATCCACTCAAATTTAATGTGTGCTATTTAAAACTAAACTAAATACTTAAAGTTAAATTAATTAATTAATATACAAACTTATTAAAACGTAAAATAATTAAATGAGGAGGAGTTAATCAAAAGTACAAATATCAATTCCCATTTCAAATTGACGCTGGGAACCGAAAGATGAGAGAGAGAGAGAGCATTTGGATTGGTGGGCAGCGGCGGTGGGACCTGCACGCAGAGAAGAATCCTCTGTAATCTGCACTTTTTGTGGGCAATACAAAATCGCTCGAGGATTCTCAAAACGCTCTCCATGTCAGCCTATATTCCCAATCCCCACGTCAAGCAAACGAACAGACTTTCGGATTGTTGGAGGGGGTTCATCTATTACAGTTGATGAATAGTGATTATTTATCACTTTCTCTCCAACATTGAGAGAAAAGAACAGGCCCTAAGCCATTCAGCCCCATTACGGGCAAAAGCTGCCATTCAGCCCCATTACATATCAGCTTCAGCCCATGTGCATTCTTAATGGAAGGTTTAAACAGGAGGTTGAATGGTTGCCACATTAGTCTCCAACAGCTGGATTACCAGACGTCTGGTGTCACGACATAGACGTTTGTTAATCCAGGCATAAAATTTTTTTCAAGTCTGTCGTAGATTATACGCCTGTATGGTACCCAGTCTGATCTACTATTGGTGCACCAGACAATTGTGTTTCCAGTCGACTGGTGTGTAACAACCCGTCTTCTGATCGTAACAAATATTGAAAAAAAATATAGCGTGCCAACTAAGTCAGCAAACTGAATGAATGGCTAAACAGAGGAGCTTAAATTCTAAAGCTCATGTTCAGCCACTCTCTCGACTTTTTTTGCAAAAACCCTTCTGTTGGTTATTGCAACACTCCAAGTTGGTTTTGATGATTAAGCAAACAATTAGTATGACTAATTATGATTTGTGAGATTTGTTGTGAGTATAGATATCAAAGTCAACAATGGTCAACAGAAGCTCAAAGACACGATGATATGAATTATAAAACTCGAAGCTGGTGAACTCATTGATTGGAGCTTAATATTGAGGATATGGAGCGCATCTAATGATAGGTGGAGTGCAAAGCTTCTCAAGACAACTCTGAGCCAAGAAAAATGAATCAAGACGCAATGAAGTGTGAATGATGTATTTTTACATTTAATTGAGTTTGTCTTAAAATGTTAAAGCCAAATCTTGAAGCATGCACACACGTAGGAAAATGAATTTACTTGATTTAAATAGTTTGATTTCTTTCAAAATTCATTCCCAGTTTAGTTTAATTAAAGATCAATCCCTTAGTTGATTATGACTTAGATTAGGCATATCATGTAAGTAGTCGATCCCGGATTACATAGTAGTTGACTCCCGGAGAATCAATGATCTCCAGGAACCTGAATTTGTCTAACTAGTCGACTATTGCTCTATTGCTAGTCGACTATTGGCTAAGTAGTCGACTACCATATATGCAGTAGTCAATTACTTGCTGCCAGGAAGCCCATAATGGTCGGATTTTCAGTCGTTTTTTCTATCCGTTAGGAGTGATTTTTGGTCATTTATTTGATGTTGTTTGTTGGCCTATTTAAAGGGGTTTGATGGGAAAAATTTGCAACAACTTTTAGAGAAGAATTTCAATTGTTTTAAAGCTTGAATTTCAAAGCCATAATTCTTCATGAACTGAAATTTTCACAAGCAAGATTCCCTCTCTCATGGCAATTATTTCTAACTTTCTTTTAAGCTTTTAAGCTTTATATTGCCTTACTATTTTGTGTTCTTCTTAATTATGCTTTAACTTTATTTAAATAAGAACCCAAATTAGATAGCTTTGATCTCTTAGTTTCATTCTACAATTATTTGAGATCAAGTTGTGATTTTTCCTTAGCCATAAATTCACATTCACATACTTCATACATTTTGGCTATAGAAAGTTGTATTATAACACTTCAAGAATTTCATTTGTATATCCTCACTTGGTTTGTAGTGAGTGATTGTGTTATTGGGTTGTTGAGAAATGAAATACTTCAATATGAAATCAATTACACAACATATGCCTTGAATGTTGACTTAATAGAATGAGGAAGAAGGATGTGTGTCTGTGTGTGTGATGTGCTCAAAATGATGAGAGTATGAGCACTTACTACTTGTCTCAATGAGTGAACAAAGCTAGCTTGAAGATGAGATTTGAATGCCTTGAATGCTTTTAGAGACAAGTATAGAAATTAAGGCTTGAGATTTTGTTGGAGCTTTGAATGCTCAAGAGTTAATATTCTAAGAGTTCCAAGAGTTTTGAAATAAATTCCAACAAACCCTATTTATAAAGACCAAGAATTGCACCAAATCATATGTAAATCTGGAGCATTAAATGCATAGAACGACTCTTAACGGGCAGATGTCACAATCACCAGTCGACTGAAGAACACATATCAGGCGCCTGGTGAACTATGCAGACAGGGGTAGTTAATGCTGTCTAATCGCTAGTACCAATCCTCAGAAGAAGGCTTTCCAGACGCCTAGTTCACTATGCAGTTGTCTGGCTCTATAGCATCAGGCACCTGACCAGTTCGGCACTGCGAAACAGAGTTACTGGAATTTTGGCTCATAAGAGGCCAAACGTCTGGAGTTCATCATCAGACGTCTGTCTCACTGTGCAGATGTCTATGATGATAACTTCAGACGCCTTATCAGTCAGGTTGTACAGAATGAGCTGCTGGAATTTTTGCTCATAAATAGTCGTACATTTGGTGGTCATCACCCAGGCGTTTGGGATCAAAACATCAGACGTTTGGTATGGGTTAGGGTTCAGCTATAATTATATGCATGCACGCCAGGCGTTTGGGGTCTAAGAACCAGTCGCCAGGTTGAGGATGAAAAACTCTGTTTTGAGTTTTTATGAGTTCTCACCCTATGAGAGTCAATGATGAATGTGTTAGTTCTTGAGGGTCAAGACTAATGGTATTTTGATGATGATCAACACATTATGTTAGTGTGTTAATCTCATGTTTTAGTCTCAGTTTATCTTAATGATTATATGTTGATGAGACAAAACATAAAGCTTGGAGGACAATGCAATGGATATCTTAAATACCTCCAAGAGTGATGGATTGCTCAAGATTGGATGAAGTCATGAAGATCATCTAATGAAGCCAAAGCTTGGAGCATGAGGATGGACATCAAGAGGAGCATTTCCAAAGCTTGGAAATTGATGAAAGGAAGCTCATCAAGAGGTGCCAAAGCTTGGAAGATGATGGGGAGAATCAAGGCATCAAGAGCTTGAAGACTAGACTCTAGGAGAAGCAAATTGTAATCCATGTAATACTTTATTACTTGCTTTTCTCTTTTTGAGTCTAGGACATTGTAAAGCCTTGATTAGATGGTCTTTCATTCATGCATATGCATTTACCATCTTAGTAAACCTTAGGATCATTATAAAAACCAATCCAATAACTTTCCTATGCCAATAACTCAATTGGAGTTATTGGACTTCCAACATGCGCCTATTGAAGGCATGCCAGACGACTGGTGTTCATTAGGCACCTGGCCATCCTTCAACAGATGGTTGTTCTGCACAACCTCAAGTCAAATTTCTTGACTCTATACTTGAGCATTTGGTATATGCGACTGAAGTACAAAAGACATGCGACTGTCAACCACCAGACGCCTGAACATTGTTCAACAGTCTCCTAGAGTGCTAATGCACGTAACTTGTTATTTTGAGCTCCAATCCATCTTGTGGGTCGATCGACTGATGTAGAGTTTTCAACCGCATGTCAATCCTCAAGCACCTGGACTTTGTTCATCACTCGCATGAATGCATAAGTTCGTAAGTTGTCTTTTCTTAGCTCAAATCCATCATGTGTGGCAGTCACCTGCTGAAGCCTTTATAGGCGCCTGCACACTGGTACAGGCACATGTGTAATCTTCTATAGTCGCCTGTCCTGGCTCAGATTATACCCGTTGGGAAATCGAGCCGTTACATCAGGTGCATGTCTCTTTGCCGTCAGTCGCATGTTCTAGCAGTTAGACTCAGAAATCTGCCCATTTTCTTGAAATGTTTTGGGCTATTTTGAGAGCTTATTTAATCTAGTTTGATTGTGATTTTTTGACACTAACTCCTACTCATAGAGATCATTTTGGAGTGTCAAAAAATCCCGAGAGAGAGTTTCATTCTCATCATTTTTTCTCTCTTTTTCTCCCTTGAGCTTTCTATTCTTTTCATGAAGTGAAATCAAAGCTCAAAGGAATTTCTCCAAGGGATTTCAGTCTCATTCCTTTCTTGGAGAGAATTTTTCTTCTTTTCATTCTTACACTCAATTGAGAAGTATTAGGATTCATTCCTAGAAATGAGAAAGATCAACAAGTGCAATCAAAGCTCATCTCAAGCACTTGGTCATCCACCCTTGCTTGCCTTCTTCTTCACATTGGTAAGATGATATCAAGGCATAGGTAAGTATTATTTTATTTCATCTTTTGTGAAACCCTAACTCTCTTTGTGTGAGTTAGCTTTCTTCCTTTGTGGGATGTTGTGTCCTAGTATATGACTAACCCTTGTGTAGGGTTTGTGTTCGCCCTTTATATGAGTTTTCTTCCTTGTGTAGGACTAACCCTTGTGTAGGGTTTGATGTGTCCTTGTTTAGGACAAAGTCCCTTGTGTATGGTATCATTTGTGTAGGGATTGTTTGTATTCACTACCTTGTGTATGATCATAGTGAATATCGGTGTGGCTGGATGTACCCAAGTTGGGAAAGCAGTGTAAAATCGGTTTGCGATTATTGTTGATCATACTCTTTAATTTCCGCTACTTATTGTGCATTAATTTCAGTAACTTTTAATTAAATACTTTGTTTTCCTTTACACTATTCACCCCCTCTAGTGTATTGTTAGCCTCGTTAGGTCCCAACAATTGGTATCAGAGCCTTGGTTTGGTGGCTTTTCCCAGCATGTCATATTTTCCTCAACAACATCCTCCCAACTTCGATCCAAAGAACTATACAAGATGGATAAGCAAGATGATCAATCACCTCAAGAAGAACAATCTCTTGGATGCGGTGAACTTCGGATGTCTCAAATTCAAATTTCGTGATGAACGTCCATGCCAAAAGGGCTTTGTGCATCTCCACTTGGGATCATGAAAATGATGAAATTGGAGGCTTGGAGACGGCACATGAAATGTGGTGTTACCTTGAGGCCAAGTACACCGGAGGTGATAAGATTGAGTCAAGCGATAATGAGGTATCTCAAACTCAATCTACTTATGAGCTTAACGATATTAGTGATAAAAATTCGTTGATTGCTCATAATCATAGTGCACATTCTTTTCATGATGACTCTCATGATTGCACTTCTTTGCATGCTTCTCATATTGCTATGATTGATTCTTTGCATACCGGGAAAAAAGTTTTTCTTTCTCAAATTCGTGAGATACGTGAGGAAAATGCTTCATTTAAACGTACTCACATTTTCGATTGTGATGCTTTAGAAATGAGCCAATGGCACTCAAATCTCAATATCTTGAGCTTAGCTCACGTCTATCCACTAGGGATGACGACATTTCTTCTCTTTTGAAGAAATGTCAGTTATTGTCCACTCATCTTGAGAGTTTCAACTTGAGTAAGGACAAGGCTTTGGAAACTTCAACTTTGAAGGTAACTAAACCAAGCTCTACCTCTAGAAGCACCCAAAACAATTTTGTGGGGGAGCTTTCTAATAGGTGTGTCGCAATCAAGTCTTCATTTGGCCAAACATCAACTCCGACTAGTAAGCCAAAGAAGAATCATGCATATATGTACACTTTATTGCATAAGAAGCATATTCAAAAACCTATTGGTGTGAATGCTTCTTCATATGTTGATATGCATGATAATTCTACACATAGGAATGATTTATATTACTTGCATGCTAGAATTAATGACAATCCTGTCCATGTTTCACATGTTCCTACGCATGGTAGAAATGCTTGTGTGAATGCTTTTAATACTAAATTGCATGTTTCACACACGAGGCACGTCAATGTTTATGTTCCACCTCATAAGCGTGCACCCTCACCTCCTACTCATGCCTTAACTAAAGCTCTTCTTAAGAATCCTAAATCACTTTCTTTGTGGATTCCTAAGAATGTTTCTAGGCTTGATAGGATATCGTATATAGATTCATATGTTCGAAATGTTATATTTTCATTTGACTATATACGGAAACCAAACTCCACTTTTGTTTGGTTTCCACCTTACTAGCTGACTCACATTATTATTCTTTGCTTATGTACCATGCTTGTATGTTTACATTTTGTACCCGTATTTATGTGAGTGTGTTCTTTACTCCCAATTTTGCATGTTTTATATGATTATGGGGGAGTATGGAATTTTTGCTTGCTAGCATTAGTTTTTCCATTCATATGTCACATTGAATGACATTCACATTATATGCATATGGGATGGTTATGTCTCTTGCCCTTGGTTTTTCTATTTGGATATTACCCATCTTTTTGATATGCGAATGGGGAAGAGAAATGGGTTATGTAAAAATTTACCGTATGCTTTTTAATGCATTATTAATAGTTGGTATTGTTTTTGCATAACATCCATCAATATGATTTGTGCTTTGTATGTTTATATTTTGTGCACTTTTGCATATTGATTAGGGGAGTTTATTAGCACTTGTTTATTTCAATGTTTATTATATTTCGACATAATGGTTGTTATCATGAAAAAGGTGGAGAATGTTAGTTCTTGAGGGTCAATACTAATGTTGTTTTGATGATGATCAACAATTATGTTAGTGTGCTAATCAATCTCATGTTTTAGTATCAGTTTATCTTAATGATTATATGTTGATGAGACAAAACATAAAGCTTAGAGGATGATGTAATGGATATCTTAAAGACTTACATGAGTGATGGATTGCTCAAGCTTGGATGAAGTCATGAAGATCATCTAATGAAGCCAAAGCTTGGAGCGTGAGGATGGACATTAAGAGGAGAATTTCCAAAGCTGGAAACTTGATGAAAGGAAGCTCATCAAGAGGTGCCAAATCTTGGAAGATGATGGGGAGAATCAAGGCATCAAGAGCTTTAATACTATACTCTAGGAGAATCAAATTGTAATCCATGTAATACTTTATTACTTGCTTTTCTCTTTTTGAGTCTAGGACATTGTAATGCCTTGCTTAGCTTGTCTTTCATACATGCATATGCATTTGCCATCTTAGTGAACCTTAGGATCATTATAGAAACTAATCCAATAGGTTCCCCATGACAATAACTCAATTGGAGTTATTGGACTTCCAACAGGCGCCTGTTGGAGGCATGACAGGCGACTGGTGTTCACCAGGCGCCTTGCCATCCTTCAACAGACGGTTTTTCTGCACAAGCTCAAGTCAAATTTCTTGACTCTATAATTGAGCATTTGGTACATGCGACTGAAATACAAAAGATATGCACATGTCAACCATCAGGCGCCTGAACATTGTTCAACAGTCGCCTAGAGTGCCAATGTGTGTAACTTGTCATTTTGAGCTCCAATACATCTTGTGGGTCAGTCGACTGATGTAGAGTTTTCAACCGCCACTCAATCTTCAGGCGCGTGGACTTTATTCATTAGTCACCTGAATGCACAAGTGTGTAAGTTGTCGTTTCTCAGCTCAAATCTATCATGTGTGGCAGTCGCCTGCTGAAGCCTTTACAGTTACCTGCACAGTAGTACATGCGTCCGTGTATTCTTTTACAGTCGCATGTCCTGGCTCAGATTATAGCCGTTGAGAAAATCGAGCCGTTAAATCAGGCGCCTGTCTCTTTGCCATCAGTCGCATGTTCTAGCCGTTAGACACAGAAATCTGCCCGTTTTCTTAGACTCTTTTGGGCTGTTTTAAGGGCTTATTTAAGCTAGTTTGAGTGTGATTTTTTGACACAAATTCCTACTCATAGAGATCATTTTGGAGTGTCAAAAATCCTAAGAGAAAATTTCATTCCCATCATTTTTTTCTCTCTTTCTCTCCCATGAGCTTTCTATTCTTTCATGAAGCGAAATCAAAACTCAAAAGAATTTCTCCAAGGGATTTCACTCTCATTCCTTTCTTTGAGAACATCTTTCTTCTTATCATTCTTACACTCAATTGAGAAGTATTAGGGTTCATTCCTAGAAGTGAGAAAGATCAACAAGTGCAATCAAAGCTCATCTTAAGCACTTGGTCATCCACACTTTCTTGCCTACTTGGGAGCGAGGATGCGGACGGGTCTGCAAGTGCTTAAAGCAAAGAATAGATACTATTATTTCTTTCTTCTTTGACTTAAGCACAATAAACGTTTATTTAGTTGAGCAGGTTTCTTGCATGCAGATAATATCAGAAAATCATAAATATTTAATTCACCTTTATTCCAGAGTTTTAAAATGAGTACACAATGTAGTTAGGCCTAGCATGGCCGTACAATTTATTGAAATGTAAACACACCTGCAAGATAACAAGTACAACTAATAAAATAAAACTTAGAGTAGCTCTCTATCTATTCTTCGACAGGGAGGACCTCAGCGTCCTCGTAACTCTGGTCAGCAGAATCATACTCCAAGATGAGATCCTCCAAAACGGGGTCCTCAACGTAGTCTGTCTCTGAACCTAACATATATTTTACAATAACATTGAAATATATGTCAGCGAAAAGCTCGACAAGATATTTGAAGTAATGAATTTAAAGTATAACTTGGAAAAGAACAAAAGAGCGTTAGTACACATTTAGGAATAATAAGTGCAGAAAAGTAAAGTACAAGCATGTATGAATTTGCAGTTCAAAAGTAAGGCAGTTATACATTTAGTATGCAGTTATTTGGGCTCATGATAAGCCCATGTCCGGGTGGGTAGTATGTACTTGATGCACCCTATCATCGGGGGTTTACCATGACGCCTTCTTGCCCTTCCTAACCTGGAAAATGGTCAAGATGCTTGCCTCCATTGGTGTGGTATAGAAGTAGCCGTAAGGTGGTCAAGCTACATCTACTAACACTACTACTATGGACCAACCCCACCCAAGTGTAATAACCAGTCACCGACTAGTTTCCTCACCATCTATAATCGATGGGTTCTCATTATGTTTCGAGGGTTGTGTCCTACCATCTGTTCCGTTTTGGTTCAAGTGATGATATGTTAAGAAAAGTTGTTCTTTTATCAATGAATCATTAGCATGAAATGTCCATTTTTAATCAGTTACGACATGTATATTATAAGAAAATTGTTCAGTTAATGAGTTTGGCAAGCATGTTCAAAATGATATTTTCGCACTAGTTTAAGCATTTTATCCCATATTCAATTACAAATAAATACTTACCAGTTCGAGGTGGTTTCAGGTGACTAGGTGATTGCAGTGAGAGGCGCGATTATTCTGTGTCATTAGATTTAACATCAAGCCAAGGAATTTAATTAAAATCTAACACAGTTATTCTGTTTGTATATATAAAGACTAACATACATATACATATATGTTAACATATATAGACTATACACTAACATATATAATAGTTTTAGGTACTTGCACGTTATTAGATGTTACAACATACTGTTCTCATTTAAGTAAACTTAAGCATATATTAATATACTGTTATAATAAAATTTAATGCATATAATACAACTTACATATAATAACCTGAAATATAACTTCAGTACATTATATAACTTGCAATATAATATAACTTATATAATATAACCTACAACCCTATTCACATATGCAGTTTACTGTTCACGTATCAACCCATATAATATAATAAACACTGTTCATATGAAATGAATTAACTCACGGCTGTTTAGATTTGTTATGCCGTTAGCATTGCAGGTGGCGGGTGCGGGCAACTGCGGTGATCGACGCTGGCAGCGCAGATGTGCACAATGGTCGGCAACTGTGGTCGGCGTACGGCGGAAGAGGAGGAGGGAAGGACGTGTGCGTGTGCGTGGGCTTGGCGGTTGTGTCAGTCGGAAGGGGGTCGCGACTGAGGGTGTGGATGGTCGGAGGGATGAGGCGCCTGGTGACTGGGGCTGTTTGTAGGTGGAGAGAAGTGGAGGGGATCTGGGCGTTGTCGTGAGGAAATGGGAGAGGAGATCGCCGGAGAGGAGTTGAGTTGCGCGCGGTCGTCTGAAGTCGGAGAGGAGATGTGGGGCTGTGCACTGGAGGTTGACGGGGCTGAGGGGGTTGCAACGTCGCTGTGAGATGGCCAGGGGGAGACATGCATGCAGCTGAGTTGTGGCAACGGGGACTGCGGGGAGAGGATCTGGGCGGCAGTCGGAGGCTGCTAGGGTTTGCAAGGGCTGAGGGGGTGCAGGACGAAGGGGAGGCTGGGTTGCGCGTGGAGGGGCTGAGGGCTGCGCACGGCAGTGGAGTGGGTTGCGCGTCGGAGAGGTGAGTGTGCGTGTGGTGGGACTGAGGGCTAGGGTTTCGGGGTGACGGGTTTCGATGGAAAGCTTAGGGTTTAAGGGGAGATGCTTTGTGCGGCTGAGAGGGGAGAGGTAGCCTAGTGTTTTAGCTTAGAGGGGGGGGGAGAGATAACTTAGGGTTTATTATTTGTAGGGCATGAGTTGGTGTGCGTGAGTGATAAGGGCCTGGGGTTTTTTTGCATGTAACGAAAATTTAAAAAAAAACAAAGCAAATGAAATTAGCAGCTGTGAGAAATAGGTTAGGGTTTTGATAAAAAATGGAAGGGTTTTAAAGCTAGGAAGAAATGGGAAGGACAAGGGTTTAATTACAATTTAAGAGTGAGATTTATTTGCTATTAACATGGGTAAAAGTCTCACATGATATTAATGAAAGGATTTGAATTCAAATTGAATTAATTAATTAATTAAATTATATAATAATATGTTTATGGTATGATCAATTTCTGGCTACAAGTAGATAGAATTCCTAAAACTGTTCTGCGAACTATCACATCGACATGCAGGAAATTCATGTGTGGCACTTCCTGTTTATGTGCGTGGAAAGACATGTGCACCCCCAAGAAGGAGGGGGGTGGGTTTGAGATTACTAAAGGATATTAATATGGTGGCAGGCATGAGACTTACATGGCGACTATTATCCACGGAGGGGCTCTGGGCTGGGTATATGCGCACCAGTTACAAAGATACAAGCCATTTTTTCTCGGCTCAAGGTTCAGCTACACACTAAGGTACCTGGAAATTCTTGCTCCAATGTAGAATTTTTTCCAAACATCTTATTAAAAGGAATGTCAGGGACGGCACAACTACTCTGTTCTGGAAAGACAATTGGCTTCCTGGTGGGCCTTTAGCTGATATACATGACATCCCACCGGAGATAATTACCAGGCGGGTTAGCGACTACTAGAATGGGGAAGGCTGGTCAAATGAAGCGGAAATTGCTAATATCAGGCCGCTTCTTCAGGACATATCGCTGACATCATGGCGTGATGAATGGCAATGTGCGTCTACAGAGGGCTTCTCATTCAAAGCTGCATGGGAGGGGACGCGTAAGCACCATGGGCAATTCCCTTATGCTTCGCTGGTCTGGTATAAACACAACGTCCCCAAGATGAGTCTTAATTTATTGCGGGCTATCCAGGGAAAGTTGGCTACAAAAGATATTTTGGAGAAATGGAACCCCCAAATGGAGACGAGTTGTGTGCTGTGCGAAACGAACGAGGCTGAAAATAAAGACCACCTGTTCTTCAAGTGTGATTACACAAAATACATCCTCTGCAGGAGCTTACTCAAGCTGGGTGTATCGGTTCCCACTGAGCCTCTGTTAGACAAAATTGGAGATTATTTCTTGCTAAGATATGGGAAGAGAGAGTCTATTGGTATTTTGGTGAGAACTGCGCTATCAGTTATGGTTTGGTACATTTGGAAGGAAAGGAATAAAAGAATCTTTGATAGGACAAAGAAGCCTAAGACGGTCCTGTTTGAGGAGATAGCTGTAATTGTTATGGATACTCTTGGAGGCAAATACACAGGAAGCAAAAGCAAGCTATGGAAAATTGGGAATTAGAGATGCTGGCTAGGAGATTTTGATTATTCATTGTCCATTTTTGTAATCATTCTGGGCTTGAGTAGGGTGAGGGGGTTTGCTGGTAGTGGGTGGCGACGCTTGTGCCCTCTACCCCCTCCTTCAATCCCCCTACCTATGCACGGTCAATTGTATTTTTGTACATTCATGCTAATAATAAAGATACACACTATTCTTCCAAAAAAAAGTTTACACATGATTATAGCTAAGTAAAATACGTATTAAAATACGTACGTAACATGAATATGTATAATAGTAATACGTAATACGAAGACGTATTTAAGTACAGATACGGAAAACACAAACAAAGATAAAATACGTGCAAAATACGTATTATAAAATACTGGCTGTTACATTCTACACACCTTAAGAATAATTCCGTCCACGGAATTCCTATCAACTAGGGAGTATGAAACAAATAAGGATAACGCTCTCGTATTTCATCATCCCGCTTCTAGGTGGATTCTCCAGGCGAGTCATGATGCCACATCACTCTCACAAGCTCCGACCTTGTTCCTGAGCGTCTTCTGTCGTCGGTCTAAGATCTGCACCGGCTGTTGCTCATATGTCAGGTCCGGTCGAATCGCAATCTCTGAGTAATTGACAACGTGTGACGGGTCACTGATGTAACGATGCAACTGAGATACATGGACAACATCATGTACCCCCTCCAATGAAGGTGGCAGTGCTAGACGATACACTACTTCTCCAACTCGCTCTAGCATGTCGAAGGGTCCAATGAATCTCGGGCTAAGCTTTCCTCGTCTTCCAAAACGTTTCACTCCTCGGTTTGGGGATATCTTCAAGAAAAATGATCTCCTGGTTGGAACTCCAAGTGATGACGCTTGGCATCAGCCCAATGCTTGTATCGATCTTGCACAATGCGTAACTTGTCCCTGATATTACGCACTACGTCCACTGCTTCCACAATCATCTCTAGACCCAATAATTCTCGATCACCAATGTCATCCCAACTCAGCGGGGATCGACACTTCCTTCTGTAGAGTGCTGCAAATGGGACCATACCAATGCTAGCTTTGTAGCTGTTGTTGTAGGCAAACTCTACCAGGTGCAAATGATCTTCCCACGAGCCCTTGAAATCCAGCATACAGGCTCGTAACATATCCTCCAAAATCTGGATGGTACGCTCTGATGTCCATCAGTTTGCGGGTGATACGCAGTGCTGAAACTGAGACTGGTACCCAAATTGGTCTGCGGACTCTTCCAGAATTGGGATGTGAACCTCGTGTCTCGGTCAGAGACAATGCTCACGGGAACTTCATGTAGTCGCATAATCCCCTACACGATTAACGATTACATCACAATGATAGGATAAATCATTACCTCCATACACTTTTTAGCAAGTATTTCCATAGATTGTCTTACTCGGAAGGGTATGAAGTGTGCTGATTTGGTTAACTGGTCAACGATCACCCAAATTGCATCATTCTGCTTAGTACTCCGAGGTAGTCCAGTCACGAAATCCATAGTGATGTGTTGCCACTTTCATTCCGGAATATGCAGGGTTGGAGTAATCCGGTAGTGCGATGATGTTCAGCCTTCACTTGCTGACACACAAGGCACTTGGCGACACTGCGGGCTACGCTTCTCTTCATACCGTGCTACCAAAAGTTCAAACGAAGATCCTTGTACATCTTGGTACTGCCAGGATGAATAGAGTAAGGAGAGTTGTGTGCTTCATTTAGTAGCTCTTCTCTGATATCATCGGAAGGCACACAAATCCTACTACCATATCTCAAGGAACCATCCTCATGAATAAGGAAATCCGTCCGAAGTCCAGCTTCGACTTGCTCTCTGATCTTCTGTATCTTCGCATCTCC